>SMSX01004357.1:0-23420 GCA_026573535.1 Eucalyptus polybractea
AAAGAAAAAAGAAAGAAAAGAAAAAACTTATTTCTAGAAATTGTTCCTAGGAACAAGAAGAGTACTTTTTTTTTTTAATTTCTTGTTTATGTTTCAAATCTATTCCCTAGCCACTTTTCTATTCCGGAGAATAGAAAAATAAGTTGGCGTTACCAAATAGATTTCTGTTCATTTTTTGTTATGAGGAACAAAAAAACAGAAATCGGGAGAAATAGAAACGTTACTATGCAGGCCCTAAGATGCTCAACGAGAGACGGGGTAACGACATGAAAAGGATTTGATGACTTGAACCATTTATTTCTCATGTTTCATGCATGTATATTCCGTCTATTATATTAAATTAGACTTTGTCCGCATAATATGCGCTAGGTATCCCACTTGTAAAATGTCGAATTTTAGAAAATTAGGGACACACTTAGGGAACCACTAAATTCTCCACGTGCTGCGCGGGTGACGGTCTGTATTTTAATTCCCTCCTTCCTTTTGGTCACTTCACCTAATTATCTTAACACAACGGGGGGATTGATCATTTGATTCCCTTAAATCGTGTGCCCGTTCGGGATCGTCGGTTGTGTTCTTTTTTGGAAATTTCGAAAGCCACGAATACAACCTTGAAGCCGCCTTTATGCATTTGGAAAGCCACAAAATTCGATAATTAATCCGGACGAACGAAGCGAACCCCGTCATTTCACATTTCTGGTGGTCCCCCCGTTAGAATCCTCGGCCTCCAGGTTACATGATCCATCCGCATTGACCTTTTCGTAGCGACGTCCCTGGCGGACCACGCGACCGAGCCATGTTTTCTAAGGATCGTCATCGTCACACGTTCACACGTCGAATCATCAGCCTTTCTCTCTCTAAGTAAAACCCTCCGGGCACCCACGGCCCGTTGTGCTCATCGCTTTAGAAACGTTCTCGGGCGCCCATATTATATCACCCGCTCACTGCCACAGGATCGGCATATATCCAACAGCTCAGTTATGGCGATGTACTCTCGCGAGGCTTGACCCTTCTATTTGTGTTCTCATTCCACCTGCTTGAATCCGACCTTCGCGTACTCCCTTGAACTTCTACCAAATCCAAGAGAAGGGGTGGGTTGGTGTTCACACAGGGTTTTTGGCCATCCATTTCAGGGATATGTCCTGATTCACTGATTTTGCCGATCCCCGAGGCTTTTCATCTTCTGCATCTCATTTCAATCTATGTCATGGACTCGTTATAATGAAAACAGGTGATCGAACATTAAAAGAGACCGAACAAAAAAATAAATCAAATATCGAGTTTACGTAATTCAATTGGTATGACTTATGTCCACGGGATAAGCATTAAAGAATTATGCTAGGTGTGTCCAACTTTTACTTTCAGTACTATTTTTACTTTTATGAAAATAATTCATGTATTTAAAGGGCAAGTCATGGGAAAACGGAACGGGGAGGCTGGTTCCTCTTCTTTTTTTTTTAAACCCATTTTATTTCTCCGAGCATTAGGGGACAGTCAACCTTGGTTTCATTAGACAACCGACAGAGACGACGGAGGAAATTAACAGCGGACTTAGGACGCTACCAGCACAATGCACTTGTTGACCGTAAACTCTCAATGAGATTTCCTATTTTGGCAGACCATTTATCCGTCGCTTGTCCTCCCTTCATTGTGGATTAATTGTCTCTACACTCAGATTGCTTCACCTACTTTTTTCTCAACTCATTATCTTATCCTCGTTAGTGCTCTAGTCATGTCGAATTTATTGGGAACGAACCGATATACGTCAGGAGTGGAGTTTTGTAATGAAATTATCTTCTTTTTATTTTTATTTTTTTTCTGTATTTTCTAGTATTGGAGGCGTTACTGTCCGTTTCTTTTCGTCTAGGCCACTGGAGTCATAACAATTCCGTTGTTTTAAATTCACTAGGGATTAAAGACAAGGCTGGAGGAGACATTGCGGCAAACTAAATATATCACAAACACATCGCATTTCCAAAAGGATTACATTGGCAAATTATCAAAAAGACTTATGACTAAATTGATTAAATTGAAAAGTTTAGGTCTAAGACTTTTTTGATAATTTTTCTAGTAATACTCAGTTTGATTCGATTTTCCTTATTCTCTTACTTTAATTTAGAACATCACCGGAGCTTCCTTGATTCCGCACAAGAATGACATGAACATAGTGAGAGAATCAAGTTGAGAGCGGCGAGTCTCCTCAATCCCTATATTTCTCACGAAATGCACATGAAGCCCTTCATATGAAAATCTAGATGTTAACAAGTTATATTGCAATTTCCGAAGGGGTCTGTGTTTCATGTTAGTTAGCTATGATAGTTGCAACATTTGATTAAGGGAATGAAAGTTTTCTTTTAAAAATAGAAGGCACTCATATAAATAGGGATAAGTACACCATAAATTTTCAAACTTGACGATTTTGGTGATTTCTAGCATGCGACCTGGATTGACCAAGCTCGTCACCTCACAATCTCAACACAACTGAGGGATGATGGATTGATTCCCTTATGCTGCGTTCCCGTCCCAGATCATCGAAGGAAACACGGGATATAACTGTTGACAAGCGGCCCGAAAGCGAAGCCATGGTCGGACGGAAAATTATTGTTTTTGCAATCGATCTCGTCTCGTTTCCTCTTTTGGAAATTCACGGACGGGAGTCAGGGTTAGGAATGCAAGGTTGATAGGCAAAGCCATGGGGGGAGGTGGTTGGTTCGCAGCAGGATCCTTGCAGGTGCTCAATGGTTAACCGGAAAAGGAATCAAAAGAATGCGCGACTTGTCCATCGTCTTTTTCTTTTCTTTTTTTTCTCTTTTCTCTCTATAGTCATTACTTCTCGTTGTTTTCTTATCGTAATAAGACAAAGGTGATAGGAGATATTGAGACAACCTAATAAAATCACCAATACGTCGCATTTCCAGGGTAAGAAAAACATCCGAATAAAAGGAAAACTTGTCAATCTAGAGAATTAATTCTATAATGGATAGTAAAGTTCTCGAAACATCACGTGTCGTCAAGGGAAGCCAAAGGGCTAATTCCCACGTTCTGGGCAAGGTTTCGATCGTTTTATTGGCTGGAGAGGAATGAGGTTTATGAAGTTCGCCACCATTAAAATCTCGAAAAAATTCCCAACGTCCGTACGGCGCCTCCCTCTCTCGTCTCAGTCGCATCCCTCTCGCTCGACTCTCGGACAATTAGGGTTGACTTTGTTTCTTCTCTTGACTGTTGTCAGCTCCGCCAGGTGGCATCGCTTTACCGGATGACGGTCTGCATTTTCTTTCCTTCGTGGCCGGTCCGACGCCCGCTGCATCTTGTTCTTGGTTTGATCTTCCCCTCCCAATCGCTCTTGTATCATTTCCTACTTTGGAAATCGCCTTTCCTAACCTAGGCTTTGATTACACTAGGGGCACGTTTGGCAAGCCACCAAATAGAATTTGATTATGCTATTTTGTTGGCAATAGTAGATTTAAAACAGAAATCCATTTGGTAATTTTTTTGTTTTCGAGAATAGATTTGAAATAGAATTGAGAAGTAAAAAAAATTAATTCTTTATTCCCGGGAACAATTCCAGAATCGACTAACCCAAAATTTTTTCTTTTCTTTTATCTTCTTCTTTTCTTCTTGTTTTTCTTCCTTTCTTTTCTTCTTTCACCACCTTCACCTTCGGCCACAACCACCGCTGCCGATTGCCGACAGCCGGCTAGGTGAGGTCCAACAAGCTCACTAAGCCTCGCCCGAGCCTCCCTTGACCACTAGTGAGCCTCGCATAGCTGCCTACGAGGCTCAACTAACGAGGCACGAGCTCGTCAAGGGCCGATAACTCTCCGGCGAGATCATTGGCCCTCATCTAGCCGATCATTGGTCATCCCAATGCCAGTAACCGGCTAAGGAAGGAGATAAAAGAAAATAAAAGAAAAAGAAGTAATAAAATTATTTAAAAATTAGAAGAAAATGGTTTGGATTGGAAATTTTGAGGACGATGCCAAAAACAATTCTATTTGGGAATAAAAATTTTGAATAATCATCAGAATGTCTTTCAGAATTTGATTCACAAAATAAAATAAAATAATCATTTTTTTTATCAGGAATTGACTCAAAACAAAATGATTACCAAACTTCGTGGTAGATGTGTCTAGTGTTTACCACGTACTTTTGGGACCTTTTTCTCTTTTATGAAAACAATTCATGCAATATTTTCTATTTATTATTCTTAAAACATGTATCTAGCATTCGTGCATAGAGATTCGCTCAAACAAAAGATCAAATCAAATCACGTGAGCCGTATCAAGCACAATTAAACAAGGCCTTGTTTTATGCCCTAGAATAGGAACCCCGTAAGAAGTAAATGGAAAGTTCAATAAAAAAAAAGAAATCTAAACCCATAGATGTCATAGACATAAAAGTACAATCCAAACACATTAGAGGAATTAAACATGACGGACTTTTTTCCCCTTTTATTACATGAAATGTATCATAACTTGATCTATAAAAACTAAACAGACTTCTATGTGATGCAAAGAGTAACATGCTGAAGTGAAAACGAATGTGAAATGCTTAGTACAAAATATCTATATTTTATGTCATGATGATGTACAATTCTATTAAAGAAAATGTAACTTCTCATTAAAGCTAATCATGCAGCCCAATAAAATTAGGAACCTTCCGAAGGCCGCCTAATACGTGCATGGTTTCCTCTTTAGCTGCTATTCTGAATTTTTTTTTTCTTTTAATCTTTTCCTTTTAATTATCTTTTATTCTTGTCGTCTGTCTATCTTATAAAAGTCAAACTAATCAAACCATAAAAAGAGTGGAATAAACGCTGAACCATCCAGTGGGACATCACTAAATCCTGTGCAGAGTGGCACCTAAGAAGGAACGAATTAAAACCAGATACAAACTGAATTAAACATGATGGGAACGTAGAAACGAAGGACCATGGGTAGAGACCCGAGACTGAGCGTGGAGCGCTGCGAAAGCTAGACATCTCGGTCCAGCACGTGAGCAATTAATTTTTAAAAAAATATTTTCTTTCTTTTTCTAATATAGTTTCACAATATAAAAAAATATTTTCTTAAAGTGTTTATTTTTCGCGAAACAGAGGAAATTAGATCGTCCTCTTTTCATGTTTAGTCAATAGTGCACGCAAGGTGCCACGTGGAAATTTTGAACGCGATAATTTCTTTTCTTCTCTTATTGTCTATGCCACCCACGGTAGTCATAAAATTTCCATTCGTTTCAAATTCACTATGTATTAAATGTAAAGCTGGAGGACGTATTGAGACTAACTGATATGTCACAAATATGCTGCATTTGGAGGGTAAAATATCATCCAATTCAGAGGAGAATTTTTCGAAGCTAGAGAATTAATGCATCAGTCATGAGTATCGGTGCGCTTGTGGTAATTCTAGAGCTGGCTGTCAAAGATTTCGGGACAAATATGATGTTTAGTCCTTTTGAATTGACTTATTTAGATAGTCAAATTAGGTGCTCGGACTCTTTATTTGTGTTAATTATACACTCCACCGATATGATCTATGGAATCGGTAATTTGCCGATCAATTTCTTTTACCATTAACCCCCTAATGTTCTTCAAATTACGAGATTTGATTAAATACAAGATAAGAAGAGAAAAAAGAGAACGAAAAAAATAAATAGTCACATGTTAGGAGGAGAGAGAGAGAGAGAGAGAGAGGAAGCTTCCTTCGCTCCAAATCGTTTTCGCGCTGAATGGCGTCATCGTGTCATTGTGCGTGTGAATGCGTGGTAAATTTCTTTTTTTTTTGTTTGGACAAGAATGGGTGGTGAATTTGAAAAGTCTTCTTTTGTCGCAATCCCTCATTGTTTCGTTTCCTGTATGGGGGAAAACCTCCATACGGCATAAATCACCCTTTTGCCTTTCCTTTCTACTGGTAGATTGTTTCGGCTCTTCTTTTTTAGTCATCATCGTATCCTCCTAAGTCTTCTAATCATGATAAAAATCACCAAAACATTTCTAAATTGATTGTATAGATGCCAATTCGATAGTAAACAATTCAATTTGATTTTAAACATTTTGATTGTTGGTCAATATAATTCTTTCGGTCAATTTTGACAAGCAATCGTAACATGACGCCGTTCGTCCTACAATCGGGGGAGGGTTAGTCAGCCCTGACCGGACTTACTAAGAAAAAAAGAAAAATAAGAAAAATAAAAAATAAGAAAGTTCATAAAAAAATTTTAAAATGATAAGAATTGTCCACCTCAGCGTCGGCATGTCACATAGGATGGCTGACATCCACATTAATAATTTCTCGTCAAAATTGGCCGAAAGAATTATATAGGCAAATCATTAAAAAATTTAGTATTCAATTGGTAAAATTGAATGGTTTTCCAAGTAAATTCGCATCCATGAAATAGATTTATAACGTTTTTTTTTTGTAACTATCCCTCTAATCGTGGCCCATGAAATCTCGTTCTCTCTAGCCATGATTGCCAGCTAGCCTCCTTGAACCTGCTTTTCTTTCCTCTGTTTTTTTTTTTTTTTTTTGGTTCCCTACACAATATACCCTCATTTTCATTCACTGTCCATTATTCTCCAACATTAACTTAGAACATTATCCAACCACCCGTTTGATAACTCCACTTGTATGATAATAGTGAGGAGAATTGCTGCTCACAACTGGATTCTCTTACTATTTTTATGTCAATCTTGAGAAGAATTAACTTGTTTATGATCCATTTATCGTGATGCAAAATTCTTGACT
The DNA here is from genome assembly GCA_026573535.1 of Eucalyptus polybractea. Classification (NCBI taxonomy): domain Eukaryota; kingdom Viridiplantae; phylum Streptophyta; class Magnoliopsida; order Myrtales; family Myrtaceae; genus Eucalyptus; species Eucalyptus polybractea. The sequence continues at coordinate 6,741 of SMSX01004357.1, forward strand.
CGACTCGATCCATACCCAACCCACACCATACCCCATCCAACCCATTTAACTAAACCTAAAAGAGCTTAGATTTTTTTTTTTTAAATAGTATTGCTAAAACACTTTCATGCAATACAAATCTAGTAGACTATTTTTATATTTTTTTTTTTAAATAAGCTTTCGTTTGTAAATTGGAAAATGTTTTTCAAGAAGTGTTTTTTCATGGAAATAATAATATTTTTTGGTTTTTGCTTTAAATTTGAAAATAATTTAGAAAATATTTTCCGTTGTTTGGTATGAAAAAGTATGATCAATTTTTCCTATGTGATTCCTTTTAATATTTTTAAATTTTTTAATGAATTTTTATTTTTCCTTTTAAAAATTATATTTTAATTTTAATTTTTGTTTTTTTATTTTTGCTTCTTCTTTGGTTGATTGTCGGCCGTTGGCTACCAGTGAGCTTAAGGCTCACCAAACATCGACGAGGCCTCTGTCTCACCAAATCAGCAAGCTCAAGCTCGCTCGACACTAGTGAGCTCGAGTCTAGCTAGATTGGTGAGGCTCGAGGCTTACCAAACGTTGACAAGGTCTCCATCTCGCTAAATCGGCGAGCTCAAGATCGCCCAATGCCAACAAGCTCGAGTCTCACCAAACGTCGTGAGGCCAAGGTCACTCGACATCGGTGAGCTGGAGTTTCACCCGTTGCTATTGAAGCGAGCTCGAGCCTCACCTAACCAGTTGTTGGTCATTGCCATGCTGACCACCGGTTGAGGAAGATGGAAGAATAAAGAAAAAAAGGGAAACAAAAAAGAAAAGAAAAAGGAAATATAAAAAATATTATAATTTTGATTTTTATGAAAAAATATTTTTATAAAGCTAAAGAGGGAAAGGGGAAGTGTGAGCCTTAGGTTGAAAATGAGTTCTAAGTCCAACCCATTTAAAAGATCCATTTAATTTAGGTTTTCAATTTTTAAACCCATTTAAGTAGTATTTCCAAGATGTAAGTGACTCATATATGATCTATTTATGTTTTAAATGGATTATCTATGGGTTTAAGACCCATTTTGACAAGTCTAGGCTAGGGTATCAACAGTTCGGTTCGGTTCCGTTTTTTTGAAAAACGGAACCGAACTGAACCATTAGAAAAAACTTTTGAACTGAACCAAATGAGATCCAAACCGAATACAAACCAAAGGTTTTTGGCTTTTAGCTTTTGGTTTTCGCCCCCTCCTCGGCCAATAAACCCTCACCACTCACCCTCTCTTTCAGCCATAACAACTCAGGCGTGGAATAGGGGCGGGTCTCCACGATTGCCCTACGGAGCTCTGAACCTCAAAGAGTAAGGGGACCGATTTATCGTCCCTGTACCAAAAACAAACACCCACAAGCAAGGAGCCACGCAAAGAAACTAACAGAAACAGCGTGAAAATTCCTGCAAAGCCATGTCTAATGACCAAGAAGCGCTAGGAATAGAGGCAAGGAATCAAAGAGACAATGTGAATCTGGTTCCGGAGGACATTTCCTCAAACAGATTAGAAGTGCATCGACTAAAAGCGTGAACGCTTAACCAAATTTGGGACTTCGGATTTGCATTGGGTTCACAACAATCATCAAACCAAGACTAAAAAGGACCGGAAGGGCACAATCCAAGCGGGACTAGAACTCGCATATGAGCAGACCACGATGAATCCCAGTCTTGTATGAGTGGAAGCAGGCGAAACAGGAGGGCAAGAGAATTATTGATGCTCCCTACCCGGCTCGGGTTGGCAAATGAAGGCCGAAACTCGACAGAATGGACGGCTACGTCAGTTGCCTTGCACTGCTGAGCCAGGATCCACTCGGAAATCGACCCGCAGCCCGAAAGAAATAAAAGAAAATAAAGCCGAGACCTACGTGGGAGGCGGAGTCGGGAGTCGGCGAGTCGAAGAGCCGTTTCACCCTGCAACCAGTTCGCACTGGACCTTCAACTTCTGCTAAACTGATCTAGTGCGTCATGCGTCCTTGTTGCCGTCCCTCAATCACTCCCTGTCCTTATGCGCCCGTCTGCCGTCCCTCGCGTCGTCGTCCGCAGTCACCGTCGATAAAATGCGTTATTAAAATTACGCGCACTTCAAGCTAACCTGAGACAAGAGGAGATGGGAAGAGTAGAAATAAGGTTTGCTGGTTTGGTTAATGGTTCTCCTTTTTGGCTAAAATTCGATTCAATTAATCCAATAAAAAGAATTTCTTTTTATTAGAGGCGAACCGAAAAATCCCGAATTGTTGACTTCAGTTTCCAATTGATTCGTGACACCCTAAGTCTAGCCTCTTTGGAAGAGACATCATTTTGTGGGCTCGAGTTGGAAACTCGTATGGGTTTAAAAACTCACTGTGCACGTTGTCCTGTTCATCGGCCCAATTTTGAAAAGGAATTCACAATCGGGCCCATTCTTTGTCCAACGTATAGGCATTGTGCCGAAGTCTAAATTACCAAAATCACCATCAAACAGATCTTAACATGTATTGGATATGGTCTGAACTTAAAAATTGAACAACAGCGTTGAAACCCATTATCCAATCTCTCCTTTACAATACGATTTAGCAAGATAAAACCCAGATTTCCATACTACATCACAGAGAGACGCCCAAATCTTCATGTGTAAGAAAGTCGTCAGGATTATACCCACCACCCTCCAGATCGGAGTGCATGAAGTACGCTCCCAAAGAGACTAAGAAAGTCATCGGTAATACACCCATAGCCACCAAGATCAGAGTGCTTGGGCGTGGACTCCATTCTCGAACCTCCACCGCCGGTGATTGAGTCAGACTGTCAGAACTGAAAAGTTTATCAGGTGTCGTGGGACGTCCGTGTGCTTATCACTGGTGTTCATGTGCAGCAGAAGGCCAAATCAGTTGCAGAGTGGTCAACAAAGGCCCAAAAGAAAAAGTAGTCTCCCTCGAAACTGGCTCTGGCTCTAGATTCCATCTCAAGCCCTCCGGCTCTTATCTCATCAAAGCCATTTTTTATGGGCTTTTTCGGCTTTCCCTAGATCACAGAATTAGGTATTTTTTTCAACTCTTATTCATGCGATCGATTCTTTTCCTATTAACATTCTATGTGGCATGATTAACGTTAGGAAGGTGGAGATATCGTGCTAAATTATAAAAATCAGCTTAACATGCAAATGGTTGAGTTCTCCACAAAGTCAAGCTGTCGCCAATGCAAGCCTTGAAGAGATTAAAAAAGTCATCGAGATTGAACTCACAACCCTTAAGATCGGAGCATGTCGGAATGGACTCCATTCCCGAACTTTCACCGCAGGTAGCACTATATGTGCAACCCTCAAGAATGGAGCGCATGGGAGTAGACCCCGCTCCTGAACTTCCACCGCTAGCGGTTGAGTTGATCGGCGAAGTCAAGAAACTGTTGCAATCGCCAGGGCGGACGTAGTCCTTGAAGAGAGCAAAAAGTATGGGACGAGAAGCGTTGAAATCCTTCAAAACTTCAGAATCACAACAAACTCCAACTCCAGAATAACCGCTGGCACCGGCTTTAACCGATGGATGGTTATCCAAATCCTTCAATTTCTTGCGCACACAACCGAGAACGGTCTCGCAGTTCACAATTAGGGAGTCGAAGTCCTCCTTTGTCACGCAAGAATCACGCTCTTTCTCGACCCAGTCCACCCAACCTCTCAGACCCTTTAGCGACTCACCTAAAGGTAAGGTCGAGGTGCTTTACCTCAATTTCCCACCAAGACCGCGAGAGAGAGAGAGAGAGGGGTGACAACTTGGAGTCTTACGTGCAAACACAGGAGATAAGTCAAACAAATCATGACCTTGTTTAATTATAAAATGATACTTTCAATCGATGATTTTTTAACTTTATCAAGAAGAGGAGAGCCCAGTGGTGTAAATCGTACGTATTACTTCACTTCTTTTCAGCACCGATCAGGAAACTAGAGAAAGAGGAGGGTCAATGGAATAAAAGTTTTGAAAATAAAAACCCTCTTAACAATTCATCAAAGACTTGAACATTTCATCTGATACATTAATTTTACAGATGAGTCATACTTTAACTGAGTGCTCAAGTCTTCAACATCATGCATTTGCTAAAACAACCCTCCACCGTTGCCAGGCAACATTTTAAGCTTAAAGGAAACAGTTTCTTTGCGATGCTCCTCTCCAAACTTAGATGAACGTCGTTGAATCTAAGAACCATAGATTCAAATACATCTCTGCCGAAGGAATCTTCTAGCTAAGCGAAATGTTGCGTTAATTCCTAAAAGGGCACAAAGTCGCATCTTCTCCTTTAAAATGAAACAGAACAGAAAAAAGGATCAATTATCCGTGCCCTTAATATGGTTCTGTGAAAATAGAAAGCACTATTGTAAAGCACAAGGACAATAGTAAGACCAATTACAAAATCTGAAATCTACGTTCTAAATGCAACATTAGGAATCCAAGATTTAAACCGCCCTTCCCTGAGTCAGGCCCATCTGACAGCTGCAACTGCAGCTCCTCCCAAGTGAGCCGATCCCAAATATCTCACTGGCTCCCTGAACCAACCAAAACATGCGTTTACAGCTTCATACTAGTTGCTCTGAAACAATTATACAAGTTTACGGGCACTTTGTACATGATAGATTCAGTAATTTTCCTGAGACCACAGAGGATTGAGTATCACTTCCATGAACTTACACGGCCTGTCTTTTTCTCTTTGACGAAAAGACGAGCAATTTGTTGATAATTTACAGAGCCATAACTTGTGGTTCCTATTATTAGAAAGACAATTCACAAGTTGCAAGTTGTTCTAAATGCAGAATTAGTATCGTGCTGCTATACTAGCAGGAGCTGAGGCACAAGACCACAAACGGTACTAGCAAGAGCCGTCAGGTATGATCTCACTGGAGACCTTTAGTTCTAGGACACAGATCTTACAGTGAAGTTCTTCATCATAAAACTACGATCTGCAATCTGTCATAGCATAAAAACAGCAGCATCTGCAATTATTGACCCCAGAACCACGTTGTCGACTGTTAGCCTTCCACACCATGATTTCCTGCAGATGGGGTGACAAAATTCCCTTGAAAATTATGCTTTAGTTTCATTAATCTACAATCAAGTAAACTTCAATCATAACCAAGCATTCTACCAGATGGTCAAAATCACAAATCCTAACCAAGGAAAGTCAATGAACACTAATTTGTACGACCCTGAAAAGCAGCTTGTGCAGTAACCCTCACCTTCAGTTAAGTCTATTATGAAGGCTAATAGAAACACTTAATTTTGTCATCAATAAGTAGCAGCAGACCAGCTGATCACCACACCCCTGCATGAATCGAACCCTGCAACCACTGAGAGCGCTCTTGCAGCCTCTTATTGAATTTCAATCTCCAGAGAATCAAGAAAACTGACCAAGAGGTGAATAACCTCATCAACTTCTGCAACCACCATCATGATTCACAACTTCGTGCAAACTAGCCAGAGCTTGGCTCTTCATTTCTGCGTCTTCCTCAATCTTCGTCCTTGTCAACAAATCTTTAACATAAAAGCTCAAGTCCTCCTTTCAAGCCTCAAACCTAGGCTTTGAGACAACTTTGAGACAACAATGGCATACCCGTGAGCCAAAAAACTAGTTTTGCACATCCCAAAGAGATTTTTGACACGGCAATGAAGCATTGTTAAGACCATGTCCAAATTGCCCTGCATCAATAGCTTCCCTCCATAGAAATGCACCGTGCAATTCTCAGCAAGGCCATGACAATCCCCGACTGTGACCATCATTTCTTGAACCATGCCTGGAAGCTCAGTGCTCTCATCACAGATGGCCAATGCAGAAGATATCTCCACAAGCTTGTTCCGAATGAGTTGCCATTTCCCTGTGATGACTTTGATTGAGTGAGGGGGATACATACGAACAAATCAACTCGATGGCTTGTTTGCAGGTTGGGTTTGGGTTTGGCTGATTCTTGGAAACTCTGTTCTTGGAGTGAATGTATTTGAATTTCTTCTGCTTCTTCTTCTTCCCCCTTTTCTGGATCTATCAATTGTTGTGGAAGAACAATTCAGTGTCTGCAATTTGAGGGCGATTAAAGAGGATGAGACTTTACCTTTTAATTTTTGGAAGAAGCTGAATCAGCTTGTGCGTTCATTCGCGCTAGCAGAGGAACTCGAGTATTTGGATTGGGGAGTCATGTAAAGTGACAGTACATAAAACTGCAAGACACGGTCAATTGAATGGCAAATGGTAAATTCATATTCCAAAACCCATCCAAGGCCGCAATTTTCCTTTTCATACTTTGTGAACCGAACATTTCCTTAGACAGATACAATTCTCTTTCTCCGCATTGGCTTGTTCTGGAACATAATTATGGCATTTCAATGTCAAGAAGCAGAACTAAGATGGTCGGCTCGCTTCAGTGGTCTGCTCTCGGAAGAAACCCTGAAAACACGAGCAAAAAAGAAATAGCAGAGGATCCATTGCAAAATCACCATCAAACAAATCCGAACATGTATTGGATATGATCTCAACAGAAAAATTAAACAACCAGCATTGAAAACCATTACCCAGTCTCTACTCTACAATGCAGTTTAACAAGAAATAACACAGATATTCATATACATGCATCACAGAGAGACACCCAGATACCCAAATCTTGGAGTGTATGAAATGCATCGGGATTATACCCATCGCCCTCAAGATAGGAGCGCACGGACTCCACTCCCGAGCTTGCACCACCAACCGCCGACGGCCGAGTTCTCAGGCAAATTCGAGAAACCGTCGTGGTCACCATTGCCAACGCAGTACTCGAAGAGACCGAGGAATTCGTCAGGCATACACCATAGCCGTCAAGAGGGGAGAGCGTGGGGGGTGGACTTCGCTCCCGAACATCCATCGGGGTGGAGTAAAAATCCACCTTTTTGCGAAACCTTTGCGAAACCGGTGGGTGCACCAACCACGTGGTCATTTGACAGAGTACCAATCCACTTTGCTTTGGGAGGTAGATATGTTATAGCATACCGATACAATGTGCGAATCTGTCGCGTGTGATCACTGCTTCAGTCTTCCGTAGTAGATTCCCGGTGCTTTGGTTCAACACCTTGCAGAGTTTGTAGAGCCAGTGATTCAGGCGTTCCAATGCCCCTAATCACCTGTAGCCGGAAAGGAGCTGGTGTTTTAAAGACACCATGTGACATGGGAAGCTGTGGAAGAAATTTACAGATCATGAATTTCATGAATGAACTGCAGCAGATCGAAAAAGCTTCCTACTTCAAAGAAGTTACCTGCTCATCCCAAGTTGTTTTCCATCTCATGTAGGCAATTAGCGAGCAATGATGAAATAACCCCACAAGTCATTTCAATCCCTATTCTCTATAAGGATGAGAAGAAATGTTTCTGCAAGCAGATCACATGAAACTGTTACATGGATTGCTTGAATACATACAGCTCACATATGAATTCTGAACTTAGATCTTGACCTCCAAATGGGCAACATATCCAAGTACAGCTCCAATGGAGATAATTCCAACCAGATAATAACATTCATCATTAATAAATGCAACCACACTTTGGCATCCCGCTCCTATGGCTTCCCTTCCTTGCTTCGAACCGAAAAGTTTCAAACCCATGATTGAGTCGAACAACTTATGTTAAAAAAAACACGCGTGATAACTCGGTATGGCCTTCCTGTGATTATGGTGCTCTCAAAACTTTGGCAAGATAAATATATTCGCAATTGTCCATGCTTGCTGGACTATTCGAACGCCGTTCAAGAAGAGGGTCGATTGTTATCTGAAAATCGCCAAAATCCAAAAAATAAAAAATAATAAAAAGGAAAAAAAATGAAATTTAACAAAACCTATAAATAATAAATTAATTAATTAATAAAAGGACGACGAGATTCTGTTTCTTCAATGAATCGCCTTTGCCGCGGGTTTTACTTGGATCAATTTCATATTTGCTTGCGACTGCAATTTAACGAGGCGTTTCAGAGATTTGTCGGGTATTTTCAACTTCTTATTTGTGTTGAAAATTAAATACTTTGCCTTTCACGATTTGTGAATTTCGCGGTGATTCGTCCGATCGATCCCCTTTTTGTGCTATTAATACCCCGGTGCGGCACCCGTTAAAATTAGAAAAACGGGAGATAGAGTAGGAAAAAAAGGTGGTTTACAATCACTTTGGGAAGGGAGGACTAAAAGGTGACCAGAAACAGAACAGGCATACATAATACTAATATTTAGACATCCGATATTTCAAGTGTAGCAAGAGTGTCGTCGTGATTATTTTCATAGCCCTCAAGATCGGAGCACAAGGAATCCTCTCACAACGTCAGTTCCAGGTTGGCCGGCGAGGTCGGGCACATGTCACAATCATCACCGTCCATGGCGGAAGCCAAAAGTGAAGGATGAGAAGTTTCACAATTCTTTTCCAAATCCTCACCAGCTCCAGCTCCGACTCTAGACTCAACACCAGCAACGGCATTAACCACTGGGTTGCTCCCCAAATCCTTCGACTTCTTGACTAGACAGTTGAGAAGGGACTGGCACTTCAGGGTTAAGGAGTCGCAGTGCTCCTTTGTCATGCCAGAATTACACCGTTGATGGACGTAGTCGAAGAATACCTCGTCGACTGAGGGTGATCCGAAATAGTGGAACTCGGCCTTGGTGGGCGATGCAATGACAGCGATGCGAGCCCCGGTAAGTTTGTTGAGAGCAAAGGCTTTCTTGATGAGGCCTTTGCTCCTCTTCCTGAACGTATCGCGGCAACTCTTCGGATTCTGGATCTTGGCAATTCCTTTTCGCCGGGAGTTATCCATTTTCGTTGTAGGGGGAGAGAGAGCGACAGGGTTGGGGCGTTTATTGGTTACATTCATTCTCTCTGTCTGCATGGTGCTCGAGTTCCTTCAAGGGAGAGAGTGAAGGGGTTGGAGGAAAGAAGAGGGTGGAGCTTTATGATGCGTAAACAAGCTCCAGGGCGTCCGATTTATAGAAGCAGTAGCACCATGTTTTTGGACTGATGCCATGGGCTCCATCATCTAATAAGCAGACACTTCTCTCATCTTTAGTAAAAAAATATATTGAAAACGCATGGGGATGTTCTTTTGAACATTTTTCTTATTTAGGTGCCACTATCCTTCACTAAATGAGCGTGTGTGCAGCTATCGACATCATATTCCAACTCATTCCAACACCCCTTCCCATCATTGCAGAAACTGAGCATGCAATTCGAGCCGATACGATGAAGGATCAATGCAGATTAATCGAAAAATGCTACGACATCGATTGCTAACATTTACAATGGAAAAAATTATACGAGGCAAGGGCCATTAGGGGACTACAACGCTCAATGAATAGAGTCAGCTCTTGTTGTGTCTCTTAATTTGGAAAAGGGCACCTTATCCTTTCCGTTCCTACAGAAAGCTCATCTCACCTCCTTTTTTTTTTCCTCAATCATAATCGTATCTCTATAAGGCTGTTAGAAGCCCTCTTAATTTGGAGGATGTCTGATTATACTTTCCTCTATACTGTAAGCATGCTGATTCTAAAGTTGGACTTAAGAATGATTCATATGTTTTAACTCTTTCTTAGTCTTGGACTCACGTGCCCTTGCATTTGGCTCTTTCTTATTTAAGACTGATGCAGTCTCATGACAAATTTTGCATTCTTTTGACTCTCTTGTATTCTCTAGTACTCAGGCGTCACTATCCCTTTTCTATAGTGCTGATGGTTGGCACCTGGCAGTCCTAATTAGGACTTAAAACGAAGACTCCATTCTTTTTGCTCTTAAATAGGATAAAGGAGAGTCGATGGATGATACTCCAAAAACCAGGAAAGGAGATGAGAGCTACTCTTTCATTGATCTTCCTTCTTTTTTCTCTCTCCGTTTGAAGTCCTAATTAAGACTGCCAAAGCCAACCATTGGCACTATAGAAAATGACTATTTTGACGACTTTCAGCACGAAAGGACAAGTCAAACTCTTCCAAATTATGAGGCTTCGTTCCTTGCTAACGGCACTATAGAGATATGATTACATTCTTTTTACTCCTTGCAGATTCCAGAGATAACTTTAAAGCCACCAAACGCGGGAGTATCATCCATCGATTCTCCTTTTTCCTATTTAAGAGACAGGTTTTTATACCTCCTTTTTTTCTAAAGCCATCATCAAATCCTCATTGGTGAGATCTAATAATGGCCACTGAATTGGACAGAAACCGAGATCCACCGAAAAGGAGTCTCTGAGGGGAATGGAGGGTAATGGAAATTTCGAACGGGACAAAATACGACCTCGAAGCCGCTTTTACACATTTCGTGATTTTTTTTTTTTTTTTGGATTTTCTAGTAGTATTCATGCTCCAGAAAAGCTCATCTCACCCTCCTTTTCTTTTGTGATTCTAAAGTTAACCTCAGGAAGAAAAATAGTACATTCTTTTTAACTCTTTTCTTATTTAAGACTTTAGTCTTGGGATCAAAGTCCTTGCATTAGTTTAGGATCTTTCTTTATTTAAGATTTGCATTCTTTTTAAAAACTCTTTTCTTATTTTAAGACTTTTAGTCTTGAACCGTGTCTGCATTAGCTTAGGATCTGTTTTATTTAAGATTGCATTTTTAACTTTTCTTTCTTATTTAGCACTCTTAGTTCTGGGGACCTCGTGTCCTTGCATTAAGTTTTCTAGACCTTTCTTTAGTTGCTTAACTTAAAGTAATCTGATGGCAAATTTTGCATTCTTTTGACTACGGCTACTGCTGCTACTATTATTATTATTATTATTATTATTATTATTATTATTATGCATAGTAACAGTCACTTGCCTCTCGCTTTTCTATAGAGGTGTTAAAATGGGTCATAAACCCATTTATGACCCATTTAAATCTTAAATGGGTCATAAATGGGTCACTTGTTTATAACAAAAGATAGTTAAATGGGTTTCACAATTAAAGGTTTAAGATAGGTGGGTCTTAAGTGGGTTTTAAATGGGTTGGGTTGAAAACTCATCTTTAACAAAAACATTATAATCCCTCCCTTCTTTCTTTAACTTTATAAAAATCGAAATTATAATTTTTTATTTTTATTTTCTCTTTTCTTTTTCTTCCTTTTTTTTTTCTTTTTTTTTCTTTCTCGTGCTGGCGACCGGCCAGGCGAGCCTCGAGCTTGCTGGCGTCGGGCGAGCTCGAGCTCGTCGGATCTGGCGAGGCGGAGGCCTCGTTGACGCTCGGCGAGGCTCGAGCCTCACTGATTTGGCGAGACTCAAGCCCGCCGACGTTTCCATGTAGCTCGGTGCGATTCCTGGTGAGCCTGGAGTCGTATTAATGCATAATTTGAAAGCCCTCGCCAGTTCCCATGAATGAAGCTCGAAGTCGTTTATCGAATGGGCTGAAAGCTCGCCGGACGAAGGGTTGAGGCTCCTGGCCGTAGCGCTGGGTGTCGGTTTCACCTATGGTATTTGCCCGCATATTTACCGCAAATAGCGAAGCGAAGGAAGAAGTGAGAAGAAAAGAGAAGAAAAGGAAAAAAAGAAAAGTAGGAAAAAAGAAAAAGAAAAGAAAATATATTTTAAAAATAAAATTAATTAACAATTTAATTTTAAAACGATAATTAAATTTCGATTTTTTTAATAATTATTTTAAAATTTATAAAAATTGTCCATTAAATTTGTATTGTATAAAACTCTTTTAGCAATACAATTTTAAAAAATAATATATATAAAAGCTTGGAAGTATTTTAATAATATAATCTTTAAAAATAACATAGGAATAAGTTTTTCTAAATTTGTTAAATATGAAAACATTTTATTAATATGAGTTGGGTTGGGTCGGGTATGGGTTGGGTATGGGTCGGGTCGGGTTTGGGTCGAAAAATTTACATTAAGCATAAATGGGTCATAAATGGGTTAATGGGTCAATTTGGGTCGGACCATTAATGACCCGACCCAAACCCGACCCGACCCACCCGTTTAACGGCTCTACTTTTCTATCAGCACAAATCAAATGCATAGTCGCATTCATCGAAACACTATCTTTCCAGACACGTAGGGATTTTGGTGTATCATAGAAGCTAAAGAGCACAAATCTTGACGGTGTTGGGACCTCACTTTCTTTAATCCACACGACATGGGAGATGGCATTGACAAAATTTACAAGAGTCGTCAAGGGTATATACTATGTGTTGGCGAAACAAAGACTTTTGCAACGCATTTCAGGTTTTTTTTTTCTCCTTCTTCTTCTTGCGTATTCTCTAGTACTCAAGCGTTACTATCCTTTTCTTTTCTTTTCTTTTCTTTTCTTTTCGTTCACGCCACTTTAGTCATTAGTTTTTATTTTTTATTATTCGCTAGGTGTTAAACATAAAATTGAAGGAGATACTGAGACAACCTAATATGTCACATATACAATACGTCTCAGGAGTAAATATTGTGCAATTTGGAAGAAAACTTGTCGAGTTGAAGAATTGATCAACATCGGTTAACGTTCGTGCTAGTGGTAGTTCTAGAGTTGGAATTTGAAAATTTTAGGATGATCTTGATTTTCCGAACTTTCAATTTGACTGACAAATCGTCCAGTTAGGCGCTCAAACTTCTCGCTCGTGTTATTTAAATATTCTTGCCGTTCACGAGGAATTGGTAATCTACCCCCATCGATTCTTTTTGCCATTAGCACCTGATGTGGTAGTTAAAAGTAAAGAAATTGTTTTAAATTATGATATTCAATCGAACAAAAGATAAGAAGAAGGAAAAAAAAAAAATACAGAAACTAAGTCCATCCATTTAAACTAACGGAAAATACTAACGTTCTTTCTTTTAATATTTTATCTCTCCTACATGGCGATGAGATGGCTAAAACATGAAATATAGGGTTAAAACAACATCACTTTGATTTAAATATTAATTTTTTAAGCAAAATCTTAATTAAACAAAATACAAACATACTAAAAAAACACCAAAAAAAAAAAAACCAAAGCAAACACGGCAAGTCCTTGCCATCATCGGAAAGTGCCATCAGGGCTCAGCAAGGGCCAACAAAAATCGCTGGGGCCTCGATTAGGGTCGGCAACCCTCTCTGAGATCTAGTGAGGGTCATGGCCCTCTCCTAGATCTGAGCAAGGGTTGCTGGCCCTCGCTCAGTTATGGTGGCCTTTGGCAAGGGTCACCAACCCTCGGTGTTGTCTAGCCAAGGGCCATCACAATTCGTCAAACCTAGTTGAGGGCTTGGTAACCCCTGCTAGTCCTCGCCAAGCCCCCACCTTTTGGCAATTGGGTGGCAGCAACAAGGGCTTGCCACCTTTGCCCTTGGCTTTTTTCCTTTTATAATTTTTTTTTAATTGAGATATTTGTTAATAAAATTAAAATTTAATCCAAGACAATGTCATTTTAGTCTTATGTTTGTTTTATCCATGTTATCATGACGTGTGAGAGAGAAAATATTAAAAAAAGCAATGTCAGCATGTTCCATAATCTAAATGGACGGAATTAACGGGAAAACCCAATTGCACAAATTTGATAAGTTTTACCAATCGATTGCACTTTTTGTATGTTTTAAGACACGACTATATTTTCGCAATAAGTTTTAGGATTTCGAATGCACATATCCCAAAATAGAATATAAGCAAGAAAAACGCTTAATAAAAGAGCGGGTCGTGTTGTGTTTCCAATCTTGGAAGCTTCCATCACAATGTTTCACCTTTCCTTTTCACAGATAGGTCGGTCGCCTCCTTCTTTTCTCAAAGTGACAATCCTACTCTCTTTAGTGTTCAAAAATATATGGAGACAAACTATGAAATCAAGTACATGATGGAAAATAGGATACAAGCAAAAGCCAGTGGCAAAATGTTCATTGAAAAAGTAAGATATGTTTGGTAACCATTCTATTTCCAATAACAATTTCTATTCAGAAATAGTTTTTTTTTTTTCCTAATTTTGTTCCCTGGACAAGTTTCTAAGCATTTGAAAGCGTTTAATACCTCTCTAAAATTTCTATTCTTGGAATAAAAATGTGTTTAGTACGACTCTCAAATTCTTTTGTAATTTAGAATTTCTTTTAATTTTTAAAATAATTTTATTACATTTTTCTTTTTTTTTCCTTTTCTTTTTTTTTCTTTAACCGATTGTCGGCCTCAGCCATGGCCAATGACTAGCTAGGTGAGGGCTGGCATCCTCGCCAGAGCATTGCTGGCCCTCAACCAAACCAAGCCTCATTGGCTTGAGTCTCGCCTACCTCAGCATGATTTTGCCTTGCCTTAACTAGGCGAGGTTGACCTTGCCCAGATTTGATGAGACTCGACTTTGCCCAAGTCTAGTAGTGATGCCAAGCTCATTTGGTCACTAGTGAGGTTTTACCTTGTCCGGCCATCGCCAGGTTGCCATTGCCCGGCCATGACAAGGCTGACCTCATGGTGGCCGAGCGAGCCCTGCTGATAAGGCTCAACCTTGCCAAATCTAGGCAAGGCTTGGGCTAACGAGGTAGGCCTTGCCAAGGGCCGATGGTGTTCTAGCAAGGTCACTAGCCTTTGTCTAGCCAATCGCTAGCCATGGTTGAGGTTGGCAATCGGCTAAAGGAGGGAAAAAGAAGAAGAAGAAGAAGAAGAAGAAAAAATTTTCTAGTTTGGGCTTTATTCTGGAGTTGTTCTCAAGAACAAAGTATCAACTTTTTTTTTTTTATACTTTGGGCTTGATTCTAGAGTTGTTTTCGAGAACAAAGCATCAACTCTTTTTTACTTCTTAATTTTGTTCTAAATCTATTCCTAGGAACAAAAAAGTTACCAAACAGATTTCTATTGTTTTTTTTTGTTTCATGGAACAAAATAATAGAATTAAGCACTACTTGGCATGTTACCAATCAAACAAATTTACTATCTTTTTAGTATCTTTATTTTCCTATGTGGTACTTTATTTCCTAGTCGTAGTTTTCAATTTCATGTCGTTGATTAAATTCCGATGTAGTATCTTTATGCTCTTAGGTGCCGTGTCGTCCATTAAATTTTGGTCGTTGATCTTTTTGGTTTCTTTTGGCGGGGGCTGAACACTTTGCCGTGGTTTTCTTGGAGGGCGAGAGGAAGATGAACCTGTATGCATGGTCCTCCAGTTTTCTTTCTTCTTTTATTTTTTTTTTTCCTCGAGAGAGAAGGGGTTGGAGGAAAGAAGAGGAGGGTGCAGCTTTGGGATGCTCAAACAAGATCGAGAGAGCCCACTGTTTATAGAGACAACTTTCTTGCATGTTTAGTTAAAGAATTCTGAAAAAGCCACCATCCTTCATCGTATGAGAGTGTGCGCAGCTCTCTCCCTCCGTTTTAAGTCCTAATTAGGATTGCCACGTGCCAACCGGCAGCACTATAGAAAGATGAAGCGACTTTAGCACGAAACTACAAGCCAACTTTTCTAGATTAAGGAGGCTTGCTAACAGCACTGTATAAGATTCT
This sequence comes from Eucalyptus polybractea, assembly GCA_026573535.1. NCBI lineage: Eukaryota > Viridiplantae > Streptophyta > Magnoliopsida > Myrtales > Myrtaceae > Eucalyptus > Eucalyptus polybractea. Next base: position 22,115 of record SMSX01004357.1, read on the forward strand.
CCTTTTCTTATTTAGGAGATAGATTTTTGTACCTCCTTTTTTTTATTCAAAGTCATCATCAAATCCTCGTTGGTGCGATCAAATAATGGCCAATGAATGGGAACAAACCGAGATCTGCCCAAAAAGAATCTCGGAGGGGAACGCAGGGTAAAGGGTAATTCAAACGGGACAAAATAGGACTTCAAAGCCGCCTTTACACATTTCGTGATTTTTTTTGTATTTTCTAGTAGTCGGGCGTTCCCAACTAGTAATTACTATGCTATCATCCGATTTGCAGGAAAATTCATTGAGCTAGAAATATAATCCGAAACGAACACTAAACTTCTTAATATCTCGCGCGTGGCTAGGGGAAAGCCATAGGGCGAATTCCCAAGCGAGGTTTAATTATTTCATTAGCCAAAAAAAAAATGAGGATTATCAAGTTCTCCAGCAATAAGTCTGGAAACAAAAAGGCCAAGGTTCATCTTCTGTCGCGATGGAGATCGTGAAGATCGTGAAGTACGAGGCCATTCGCCATTGCGTGTGCAAGAAATTAAAGAATTTTCCTTCGATCATGGTCGACGTTGGTCGTAATTCTAGAGTCAGATGCCAAAAATTTTGGGGCAATTCCAATTTTTTGTCCTTTCAACTTGATCCTTGCGCATCGTTAAATTAGGTGCTCGAACGTTTTCTTTGTGTTAATTGAATACTCCATCTTTCCTAATTTGTTTTACAATAAGCACCCAAACGTGCAATTAAAAGTAAAGAAATTGCTTTAAATTATTAAATTTAATTTAACATGGGATTAGACAAAAAAATTGACATGGAAAAAATATAGTGACACATTAGCAAGAGAGAGAGCATGGCTATCAACTGTCTTAATCCATTAAATCCCAACATTACATTTCGAGAATGACGTATGCCATCGAGTTTGGTGGATTCTCAGAAAATTTCATTTGAGACGTTTAGAAGAATATCGATCCTTTTGTCCACATTTATTTTTATGATATTTTTCACATTACTTACTCTCTTCAAAAATTTAAAAATGGAATAACCTTTGAGTACAATATATGATTGTTGCGATCATCCTAAGGTGAAGTCCTGTTATACTTTGACAGATTACTAAGAGCGTGCTCCTATGCTTGGCATGAGCCCTCCTAAGCCCTATCGATTACGATTTTGTTTTGTAATTAATTATTCAATTTTGTTTTTATTTTATAAGTCACCATTAATCAATTATGGCTGATTAGGGACAAAGTCCGCTTTATTCTCACGAATCAAAGATTCATGGGTGTATCGAATGTCTACTTTTGGCACATTTTTCTCT
>SMSX01004358.1:0-17516 GCA_026573535.1 Eucalyptus polybractea
AACATCGGCAGCACACCAGTAACGCACCAGCAGCAGCAGCGCACTAGCGGCACCTTCGACCCATCTTCCTCCTCCTCCTCCTCCTCCACCCTCGCCTTCGATTTTTCCTGTCACTTATTGCTTGAGCAACAATCTCAGTCTCTCCTCGCTCACCCGATCGAGCAACTATAATGGTGGCTGAGCGACAGTGGCCGAGCGATGGTGGCCGAGCAGTGGAAACCCTAATTTCAATCCCCATGTGAGCTAAATGGCATCGTTTCTGTGAGGGTGTCCACGTATAACGGCGAAACAACGTCGTTTCGTTTCTTGAGAAGGATGGAAAACGACGTCGTTTCAAAGCCACTACAATTTTTTTTTTAAATATAAAAAGTCACGTAATTAATCTAGATGGAATCTCTCGCTGGTGACACCAAAGTGATCGTTTTTTTTTTTTTCCGATTTATCACTTAAGTGATCCGACGGAAACTTTTGGCACCGAAGTGAACGCCGTACACAAGTTTTGGCATTAATAGTGTACTTATCCCCTTTTTTTATTTATTTGGGAAATGAATTTAAAAATACAGGTAATAGTGTAATTATTAAAACTTTTGTTTTTTTTATGAGAAGATGAGGAATAGATCTTGTGTCTATTAATGCCACCAGACTAACTGGGACCATGATAAATATGAATGAATATTGAGTCCACAAACCTTGCAGTTCCTCATTGTACCAATCTTTCATAACTAAAAGAATTCGATGGTAAGCTGAAACTTCTTTTAGGCATATCGTAGTCATGAAACTCACGTGGTCGGTTGATGTCTTCTAGCTTCGTCGTCAGGATCGTGCATGAGTAATGAGGCTGTCTGATTTTCCGGTGGAGAATATTCAATGACCCGGGGGGGGGCGCATATCGTAGTCATGAAACTCACGTGGTCGGTTGATGTCTTCTAGCTTCGTCGTCAGGATCGTGCATGAGTAATGAGGCTGTCTTATTTTCCGGTGGAGAATATTCAATGACTCTTTGCTTGGGAAAAAATCACCAAAAATCTCAAATTTTGCCCAAAGTGACAAATTTATCTTAAACTTTTTTTTTGTGATGTGAAAAACTCCGAAATTTACCAACCATGATATATTTATCCCAAACTTTTTTTTCGTCACATAAAAAATCTAGAATTTCTATCGGTGTGACACATTTACCCTAAATTATAGGCATTTTGGTCTTTTTACTTTTTAAATTTTTTTCTTTTTTTTATTTTTCTCTCTTCCCTCTACCGGCCATGGCGGAGGGAAGCCGGCATCAGGTGAGGGCAGTTGATGTCTTGGGTCGGGCAAGGACCTCCCTCGCCAGATCTTGCAAGGGCACCCCTCGTCCGACACAAGCGAGAGCCATCCTCGCTCAACGCAGGCAAGGGCCTCCCTCGCCAGATTTGGAGAGGGCACCCCTCGCCCGACACTGGTGAGGGCCGCCCTCACCCGACCCTGCCGAGGGTTGCCCTCACCCGACCCAACCGAGGGCCGCCCTCATCTGACACCAGCGAGGGCCGCCCTAGCCAGCCCAGTCGAGGGTAGCCCTTGCTAAACGCCAGCTTCCCTCCGCCATGGCCGGCAGATGGGTTTTCACTTAAGAAGAAAAAAATATAAATAGAAGGACAAAAATGCCCTTAATAGGGGTAAATGTATCATAATCTATAAAGTTATGGGTTTTTCATGTTGCAAAAAAAAAGTTTGGGATAAATTTGTCATTTTGGGCAAAATTTTAGATTTTTAGTGGTCTTTTCCCTCTTTGCTTTGCCCATCCTTAGTTTTCCTGATTTTCGGAGTAATTTCCTTACCATAGTCATGAAGCTGACGTGGTCGGTTAAGAATATTCAATGACTCTTTGCCCATCCTTAGTCTTCTAGCTTCGTCGTTAGGATCGTGCATGAGTAATGAGGCTCTTTGATTTTCCGGTGGAGAATATTCAATGACTCTTTGCTTTGCCCATCCTTAGTTTTCCTGATTTTCGCAATAGTTTCCTTACTGTAAATCATTTTTCGCTCACTAGTGTGTTTGTCTTTGCTTAATAAAATAAATAAATAATATTTTATCTTCTCACAGAAAAAAAAGAGATTAATCAAATTTCGGAGCTATTACTCACTGCATCTAAAATTTTTATATTAATTATGAAATTTTCAGGTACTTTGAAATAAAATGAAAAATCGAAGTGCATACGCTCTCCCCCATCTACGAAAAAAAAAGGCCTGTGACCTCTCTTTCTCAAGTACACACATGCACCCCTACTTCATCTGTGGCTAGCAGACAACCGCCGCCATCGTGGTTGTCGTACTTAAGTGACTATCCTACATTGGTAGCACCGCTAGGCAACAACAACTCTCGTACTCACTAGTTTATTTGGCACGTGCTTAAACGACAGCTTGGTGTAATTTAATTAATTTATTTTATGTGAAGAATCAGAATATACAAAGGAGGGAACTCGAAGAAATGATCATCAATTTAAATAAACCTGAAAATGGTACATTCACGAGATGACTGTTTTTTTGGGATAATTAAAAAAAAAATCTTAAACATATTGTATAATTTAGTCTCAAACCTTTTTATTTGACTAATTTAGTTATAAATTTTTTGATTCGTTGTGCCTCGCGTCAATTTATGTATAATTTACATAATTAATGCACCTACTATTTTTTTAGTTGCACAAGCTTTGCGAGCCACATCGTCGGTGCCGTGCATGAGTAATAATTTTGCGAGCAACATCATCGGTGCCATGCATGAGTAATAATTTGCTCTCTAACTTTGTAGCAAACGATATTTAGGATCTATTTTGTAACGTTTCTATTTTGAAAAATAATTTCTTTTCATAAATAATTTTGTTTTATATTTTTATTCCATAGAACAATTTCTGAGTAAAAAACGTGTTTGATAACTACACAAAATTTACATTCTCAAAATAGAAAAAAAAAACATAAATTCATTTAGTACGGTCCACAATTTTATTTTATTTTTTGTAACGTAGAATTTCTTTTAATTTTTTTAGTAATTTTTACATTTCTTTTCTTTTCTTCTTCCTTCTCGCTCGTCGCCCTCGCCCTACGACCACCATTGCCACTGACTAGCAACAGTTAGCAGTGGTGGTCGGACAACGGCGAGCGGCGAGCGCCAAGAGGCAAGGAAGGAGAAAAGAAAAAAGAAAACAAAAAATAGCTAATTTCTAGAAATTATTTTCGGGAATAAGAAATTACTCTTTTCTATTTTTTGTTTTTATTCCAAATCTATTTCTCGCCACTTTCATATTCCAAGGAAGAGAAAAATTAATTGATGTTACTAAATGGATTTCTATTCTTTTTTTTTTATTTTGGGGAGTAAAAGAACATAAAAACAAAAAAATAGAAGCATTAACGAAGAGACCCAAAGTGGAAATTTGGATCAAGCCCCTTCAAAGGATACTGAAATAATGAGCTTTCATGAGTGGAGTCTTACATATGCATCCCTCAATAGTTAATTCGTTTTGTATGTAGGGGGAAATTGAGACAAAGTACTTATATTGAGTTACATGAGACCCAAAATTCTCGTCCCAACTAGAAACCAAACCACACGGTTTTTCTGAATACCAAGACCATCCCTTGCTTTTTGCATAAATTAATTACAATCTTGTCGTTCGGTAAAACTACGAAAAAATCATAAATCTATTGTACAAATACCAATTTAGTCCTAAATCTTTTAATTTAATTAATTTAGTTCTAAACTTTTTGACAATTAATCAACATCGTCCTTTTTGTTAATTTTGATAAGAACTTGCTAATGTGAATAATTTTTACAATTTAAAAAATCTGAAATTTTTATTATTTTATGATTTTGTTTTTAATTTTTATTTTGATTTTTCTTATTGTGGTCGGCAAGGGCCGGTAACCCTTGTTGGCCACAATAAAATAACAAAACAAAAAAGAAAATTATAAATTATAAAATAATAAATTTCAGCAATTGCTATAATTAATGACGTCAAAGTCGGCCATGTCATGTAATATAATTGATGTCCACATCACATTAGTGATTTTCGGCTAAATTGTCCAAAAGGACAACATTAGCAAATCGTTGAAAATGTTAGGATTAAATTGATCGAATAGAAAATTTTAGTACTAAATTTATATCTACACAATAAGTTTAGGGCTTTTTTTTGGTAATTATGCCCATGGTCATCCCTTTGGCCCTATTTAAACCAACCACTGCGCATTAGATGTCCATAAAGAGCCAACGAAAGTAGAGTTCCTCGAGTTGAGAGAGACAGAGAAAGAGAATAAAGAAATTCAAGAAACCCACCACAGATCACCATCAGTCAACATCCAACAGCTACCAAAGCTTGGTGTTCTCTTGAGAAAAAGAAGAAACGATGTGGGTGATTGGAACATGCGTGTTGGCATTGGCCATCGCATGGCTCGGTCACTGGGTTTACAGATGGAGGTTCTTCCTCCCGGTTCTCTCGGGCTTCCTCTCATTGGCGAGACCCTCCAGTTGATGGTCCCTGGCGACTCTTTGGACCTCATCCCTTTCCTCAAGGACAGAATTCAAAGGTACATGATGATACCAAGATCATTTTCACATGAAAAATGCTGATTTTGGGTAATCAAATATCTTTATTTTGTCCTTTTTCTGTACATTTTGGAAGGCATAAAACACAAGGTTTTTCACTTTTGAGTGGCATTTCAGGGTGTAAAGCTGCAAAATAAATGAAAATCATTGGATAATTAAATGAGTTTTTAGACCCCTAGACTGTCAAGTGCAGCATTTTGCCATCATTTCACGGGGATTATGTGCAATTTAGTTGGAGAAATTACCGACAAAGTTATAATTTTATTATAATTATGTCAATTTAATTCTAATTTTTTTTTATTAATTTAGTTCTAAATCTTTTTTTTTGTTGCAAATTTAGTCCTAACACTTTTGTATTTGTACTAGTTTAGTCCATTTAACCAATCTTACCTAGCCGGCGCCAACATGGCATTTTAAAAATAATATTTTAGTTTTTGTGTATTTTTTCTTCTTCTTTTTTTCTTCCCTTTCCGCTTCCCCAACCTTTAGTTTGACGGGGGTCACCAATGGACCCTTTCCGTGGTAGCATGAGTGAGGCCATTGCGGCCCTCGCCCAAACCAGGCAAGGGCGTTGCAACCCCTGCCTATGGCCGGCAAGGGTCGGCTGACGACCCTCGTCGGCGCTAAGGTTAGGGGAAGGGGAAGGGGAAGGGGAAGGGGAAGGATAATAAATTAAAAAGGAAAAAAAAGTATACAAATACAAAAAATATTAAAATATTATTTTAAAAATGTCACATCAGCATCGACTAGCCAAAATTGACCAAATTGATTAATTTGGTACAAATACAAAAAGTTTAGAATTGAATTAGCCAAAAAAATTATAATTAAATTGACATAATTGTAATAGATTGAGGACTTTTTTGGTAATTCTCCCCAATTTACTTTGATACCTTGTTGTGTCGTAGCAACGAGTGTATTGATGCTTTTAAGCATACTAAATTTGGAATGCTTCAATTTTTAAAGCGCTGATTGTACATAACATGAGAAGAATCAATACTTTGGGAATTGCGAAGATTACTAAACTAGCTACTTAATTAATGCCTAGATAATTATCGGATATGGTTGTTGGACGAGTTGTATAGAGCATCAATGATGCGAATTTTGATCTTACTTCATAAGATCGGCTGTGAAAATGCCCCTCCGTCGGTTTTTCGGATGTGGTACGGGACGACATTTCAAACAAGCGTGGCTGGTCGGGCGATGATAGTATCAGCCAATCCAAAATTCTGCCATTTCGTCCTTCAACAGCATGGCAAACTGTTCGAGTCATGGGCCCTAGACACATTTGCGACGCTCTTTGCACAAGAAGGCGAGGCGAGCCTCAATGTCACAGACGTTCACAAATATATCCGAGGCACAGTCCTAAAGCACTTCGGCATTGAGGCCCTGAAGGAGAGGCTGCTTCCTTTGATGGAAGAAGTGTCGCAAGCGACTATAACGAGCTGGTTAGGCAAAGAATCAATCGATGTGAAATACGCCACAGGAACTGTAAACACCGAAGCCATGAACCCAAAAGGCTTTTGAACGATCTTTCCCTTTTCTACAAGCAAGTTAATCTGTCGAACATAACATTTTGCTTTTTGATGTTCTTGATAGATGGCAATCGAATTTAGTGCAAAGCTACTGTTCAGTCATGATCCTACACAATCATCGAAGAAACTGGGTGATTTATACTCTTCGTTCGTCCAAGGCCTCTTGTCCATTCCTTTGAATATACCGGGTACAATATATCACAAATGCCTCAAGGTAAAATGAACCAATTTCTTGGTTAGAAGTTGATCTTATCGTATGAAATCTAAGTTTCAATCTCTGATATATGAATTAACGCAGGATCGAAGGAAGGCGTTGTCAATCATTCGAAGAACCGTGGAAGATCGCCTTTCCTCCCACGGGAGACTTCACGATGACTTCCTTTCCCATGTCATGCAAGATATGAGTAAAGAGAAATTCTTGACAGAGGGTTTTCTGGTCCAACTCATATTTGCTCTTCTTTTCGTCACTTTCGATTCTGTTTCGACGACGTTAACTTTGGCTCTGATGTTCCTCGAAGAGAATCCTAGAGCGTTGCAAGAAATCACCGTATGAACTGCCAATCCTACATTACATATGCATTATGGCATCTTAACGAAAATCTTTGCCCAGTTTTTCATTCGCGCTCTTTTCCAGGACGAGCACGAGTCAATAATAAAGCAAAGAGAAATTTCGAAATCCCCGATCACATGGAAGGAATACAAATCAATGCCTTTTACTCTTCAAGTATGCCCCCTAGCTAAATTGTCAAAGTTCTTTAATACAGAGTACACAAAACAGTTGTTGAACCATTGCTTTTCAAAAAACAGGTGATCCATGAATCCTTGAGGTTGGGAAACATCTCGCCAGGATTGTTTAGGCGAACGAAAACTGATGTGGAATGGAACGGTACTTTATCTCGATATGTAATGTTGAAAAGTCGTCAAACTCCAACATCAGATCTAGCACTCAATATGATGATTAGAATTCTTGCAGGATACACAATTCCGGCACACTGGGGAGTGTTGATAGCTACTTCCGCTCTTCACTTGAATCCCGAGACATACAAAGACCCTCTTACATTCAACCCATGGCGCTGGAAGGTGAGGTGCAAGTTGAAAGCACTTGTACCTTGTTGTCGTGATCAATTTCAATTGATCTCCATTGAAGTTGGTACACTGACTGTCGTTCTGCCTTTTCAATTCTAGGAATATGATTCAGATGTGATGCTGAAGAACTTCATGCCTTTCGGATCAGGGATGAAACAGTGTGCCGGAGCGGAGTACACGAGGGCCTTGCTGTCGATGTTTCTCCATATCCTGGTCACGAAATATAGGTACTCGCCTTACCCTTCTCGATACCAACGGCCTTGGTACGCAAGTTCAGCAATCTAAAGCAATGCGATTCCTGAAAGTTTCTCTTCTTTTGCAATCCGATCAGATGGACGAATGTGAAGAAAGGCAGTATTCGTCGCAACCCAATTCTGAGTCTCGGCGATGGCTTGCGCATTAAGATCATGGAGAGACAGAAGTAGAAATTTGTTCTCGGCCTTTGGTGTGATCTCAACTTTGTCTGTAATAAAGGGCTCATACTCTACTCCAAGCTCTTATCGAAAAACTTCGCCTATAATTCGCATTGAAATTTAGGGTCACTTGAGATGAACTTTTTCATTGTACACGTGTCGTGCTTCTAGTAATTAGTATATGCTAGTCACAAGCCCGCACTCTACATAGGGCATACCTTGGTATAAGTGTTTTATCGTTATATATTGTCATTTCTACATGATGTTTTTATCTGTGTTGGCATATTACTGTTGTCACTTATGATGTTGAGGATGTTAACGCTTGGGAGTATTTTTATAAATGTGTTGGACCTAAATCTGTGCCTAAATACTGAAATGGATTTTTTTTTTCAAGTTGAACATAAAAAAGGGGAAATGCTTAAACTTAAACATACAAAAGGCATCATGTTAGTTTACAAAATTAGAAAAGAATAGTTTGAAAACTATTACTATAGTTGCAAGTTTAATTTTATTTTTATTTTAGAATATAGATATTTTTATTCCGCATAATATTATATAGATGAAAGTTTAGTTCAATTTAACGATGATCAAGTTAAAACTCATAACCATCTTTCTTTATTCTTATGTGAAGTGGGTCAATAGTTTATGATAATTAGATGTCAAAACTGCTAAATGAACAATGAAATAATAAATAACTCACTCGCAATATATATATATATAGGAAAAATACAAAGCCATAAGTTGTTAAATTATTCATGTTTACATAGAATGGATTTCTTTTTAATTAGGCTATAATTTTTTCAATTTTTTTCATTCTTTTAATTCATTTCGAGATATGGATCAAGAAATAGGAATTTTAAAAAACATAATGAAAAAAATGTTATGCTTAATTATTATTTAAATCAGATTATTGACCCAACTTTGGTCACGCAACTTCCGCAAGCACCGCTGGTCTTGCCATCGCAACTCGCATGCAACCACAGCACTTGCCATTACCCGCCTTCATCGTGTCTCTCTTTACCTCACTCACTGAAAACAACCAAATTTGGTTTCATTGAATCCTAAGCTTATAATTTTCTCATCAATCCGCAAAATGACCAGATGAATAATTGGGGGAAAGTACCAAAAAAGTCTTCAACTTATTAGAGAGGTACCAATTTAGTTATAAATATTTTAATTATATCAATTTAGTCATTAACAATTTCACATTAATATCAGTTCAATCCATCTAGTCAATTTAGGCTAGAAATTGCTAACGTAGACATCAGCCGAATGGTTGGCTCTAACATGGATATTTTTAATAATTTTTTCAATATTAAATTTTAAAAATAATTTTATTCCCCTTTTCTTTACCATTTCTTTTTGCCCGTGGCTGACAAGGGTTAGCCTTGTCAAGTTGAGGGCGAGTGCTAGCCGTCCAAGTGAGGCCACCCCTCACTAGCCATGGTTGTGGTCAGTGGTCGGTGGTCGGTGATGGCTACCACAAAAAGGAAAAAATAAAGGAAAAAATAAATTTTAAAAATTCAAAATATTATTAAAATATTATTTAAAATGTCCAAGTCAATGTCATGCACACCATGTAAGACAACCGGCATTCACATCAACAACTTTCAGCCTAAATTGGCTGGATAAATTAAATTAGTACAAAAGTGAAAAGGTTGAGAACTAAATTGGTCCAGTTAAAAGGTTTTATGACTAAATTAGTATCAATGCAATAGATTTAGGACATTTTTGGTATTTTTCTCATCAAGAAATATGAAATGCACGGAACTCCGATTCTACAACTCCTATAAATGATTTGGAAAATAATTTTATAAAAATGATCGTTTGTTTGACCTACAAAATAAATGAACGAAAATTTTTTTCGTCATCCAAATAAAAATATTAAGACATAAATTGTTGTTGATAATGAATTTTTTAAAATAATTTCAAGCAATATAACCAATCATTTTTCGGAAAATGTTATTCAAATTAAACATTTTCCGCAAAACAAACAGAATCTAAATCTCAGAGAAGGATTGCCCGTAAGGACCGTGGAAAAACATAAAACAAAATGATTCCAACTGCTTTTAGTCACTCCAACACTCAACCTTGGGTGTGTTTAGGAGACTTTAATGAAGTTTTATATAATTGGGAGAAAGTAAGCAAGAGACCTGCTAAGCCTTATCGACTGCAATTCTTTCAGGATTTACTACAGGATTGTGCATTGATGGACCTGGAGACTAAGGGTTGTGCCTATACTTGGGGCAATAACAGAAGTGGGCAAGAGATGGTTAAAGAGAGACTGGACCGAGCTTTGTGCACTATTGACTGGCGTTTAACATATCCAGAAGCTGAAGTTGTGGCTTTACCTGCTATAGGGTCGGACCACAGTCCGCTTCTATTAACTACTAATATCAAAACAGGGAGGGGGAAAAGAGTTTTTACCTTTGAATCCTTTTGGCTTGAACATGAAGAATGCATACAGGTGGTAAGGGATTCGTGGTCAACATTATCACTCAGTAGCCCCTCAATTTCCTAGAAGATTCGGGCAACGACAAGGGCGCTGACCAAGTGGAGTAAATCAACCTTCACAAAGGGTCATCGTCAAATTGATCTTCTACAGTAGCAACTTCAACAATGCACTAATCAACCTGCTTGTAATTATGATGAACATCAGGTTAGATCTTTGAAAGAACAAATACAGAAAAGCTGGTTACAGGAAGAACAATATTGGGGGATGCATTCTAGAATTAAATGGATGCGATGGGGAGACAAAAACAATAGATTCTTTCATGCCACCACAGTACAAAGGAGAAAAAGAAATAATCAGTATCTTGAAGGATGACAATGACGAGTGGATCAGAGAACCAGATCAGTTGAAACATTTGACTCTTTCGTTCTTTAATAGGCTTTACACTTCGTGTGGTCACATAGCCTTTGAACCTATTCTATTGCAATGTCATCTGGTTGTAACAGAAGCCATGAACATGTACCTCACAGTTGAAATTACTCGCGAGGAAGTCAAGAATGCTAATTTTCAATTAGGAGCCACCAAAGCCCCAGGACCTGATGGTTTAAATGGATTGTTCTATCATAGTTATTGAGATATTATTTAGGAAGATGTTTTTAAAACAATCCAAAAAAATTTCATAACAGGAAGAATGCCAGCGGAAATTAACTGAATAGCCATCTCTCTAATCCTAAAGATCCCAAATCTCGAGAGGTTAGACCAATTTCACCTTATCAACTTATGTAATTTTATCTGTAAGATTATTTCCAAAGTGTTGGCGAATCGACTGAAGCCTTGGTTGCCAGATTTGATCTCTAAAGAACAAAGTGCCTTTGTATCGGGCAAATAAATACCAGACAATGTCCTGCTCGTTCAGGAGCTAATTCATCAGTTAAAAGTTCGAAAAAGAAAGAAACAGTTTCAGGGGATTCTTAAATTGGATATGCAGAAGCATATGATAGGGTGGAGTGGGATTTTTTACAAGCTTATCTTTGTCGATTGGGATTTAATGATCATTGGGTAAATTGGCTGATGCAGTGTATTACTACAACCTATCTCAATGCAAAGTTTAATGGAGAATTTCTTTCATATTTTCAACCATCAAGGGGACTCAAGCAAGCTGACCCCCTCTCTCCTTACTTGTTTATACTTTTGGCTAATTTACTCTCCAACCTCATCCAACAAGCTGTTGACATGGGTAATCTATGAGGTATCACGCTTAATAGATGGTGTCCAACTTTATCCCATTTATTCTTCGCTAATGATGCTATCTTTTTTATTGATGGTACAATCAAAGAATGTCAGAATTTAGCAAGTATTCTAAATCAGTATTGCCTAGCCACAAGTCAAGCAATTAATAGGAACAAATCAGGTTTGTTTCTTACCAAGTACTACCCTCATACCCTTAAGACTAACTTGGCAAGCGAATTAAGAGTACCACTGTTGGATAAAACTGGCAAATATCTAGGAATACCATATGATTAGGGGTCATCAAAAAGGGATATGTTTGCCTAGATTTTAGGAAGAGTCAATGCTATGTTGGAGGGATGGAAAGAAAGTCCAATTTCTAAATTTGAGAAAGAAATTATGTTGAAATCAGTGGTTCAGACTTTACCTTAGCATGCTATGATGACATTTAAAGTTCCTGTTTCTATATGCAAATCTATTCAGAAAAAAAAATAGCTCAATTTTGGTGGCAAAACAATAGTAACAAAGCTGGTATTCACTGGAAAAGTTGGGACTTTCTGAAAGAGAGTAAGGAGAAAGGAGGGATGGGATTTAGAGACCTCATATCCTTTAATAAAGCCCTATTAAGGAAGCAAGCCTGGCGACTTTTTTATAACCCTTCATCTCTATGGGGCAGTGTATTTAAAGCTTTATATTTTCATTCTATATCCCTATGGAAAGCGGATAAGGGGACTAGACCTTCTTGGGATTAGCAGAGTCTTCTTCTGGGCCGAGATTCTATTATCGATGGACTTAAATGGTCAGTTGGAAATGGAAACTCCATTAGTGCTAGAGAGGATAAATGGTTGAATATGGGCATTCTAGGTGGGCTAGCGAATAGAGAGGAACCGAAATTAGTAGTAGGGTATATTCTTCCTAAGTAGAATGAATGGAATGTAGAGCTTCTTCATCGGACATTTCAGCCACAGATTGTTGAGGAAATTCTAACTATCAATCTATGGACAATGGCATCTGAGGATAAACAATGTTGGACAGCCACACAAGATGGAAACTATACTGTTAAGAGCGGATATCATTGCATCAAACAATCAGCATCTGGCAAGGTAAATTTACATGCATCATCTTCTTATATTCCACCAACAAAGCTTTGGAAATGGATCTGGAAGACAAAGACGGCCCCAAAAATTCGTACTTTCCTATGGTCTTTATGCCAAAATGCGTTACCTACCAAAGCTAATTTGTTTCAACGCAGGATTATCCCTAACCCTTTTTGCAAATTGTGTTCATCTAATACTCCTGAAACCCCTGAACATCTGTTTCTTCTTTTTCCATTGACAAGTTCTATTTGGCGCAACCCCAAAGTGCAAATTAAAATTTCCAGTTCTACAACAAACCACATAGATCAATGGCTTGCACATATTATTGAGCAGAAAGGGAACATACCAGTTTTTGAGATCATTGCAGCTCTTTTGTGGCACATTTGGAAGGCTCGGAACCAGTTCATCTTTCGTTATCAACGTACCCATCTGGAAATTCTTGTTGACACAGCCCTGAATATGGCCAATTTTTGTCTCAGATCTCAACAGCAGCAAGCACCCACAAAGCCTACTTGGCAGAACCCTAATAGTATTTGGCAACTACCAAAGAGAGGAGCTATTAAGGTAAATATGGATGGCGCCTTTCTTAGCCCTAATCATCTCGGTGCGATTGCAAGCATAGCTCGAGATCACACTGGTAGAGTGATTGACGGATTTACACGCAGCATTCACGCATCTACAGTACTCGAGACGGAGACCCACGCACTTTTGCATACACTGAAGGATCTATTGCAGAAAAGCAAAACCGATTCTCACTTGTAGCTTGAATAAGATAACTTCATCCTCATTGAGACCATTAATTGGAGCCGTTTGCCACCATGGGAGTGTCATGCTCTATTCGCCAAATGTGCAGCCCTAATGCCCCATTTTCCCAATCTCTCACTAAAGCATTGTCGACGGGAGGCAAATGCCCTAGCTGATTGGGCTGCGAAAGCCCACGGGCGAGGCCTCCTTCCATCAAACTAGGTTCATTGTCCCCCTCAAGTTATGTTGGATATAATATGTATTAAAGCCCTGGTTAAGGGTTGTACTTTCTTTCCTAATATATATCTTGCCTTTTCCTACCAAAAAAAAAAAGACTTTGTTTGCAATGATAATTCAGATGGTTTCAATGTTTCAAGGCACAATTCAACGGTCCTCCTCGCATAAATTGTTCTTCTGATTTTAACCAGATCTTTTAATTCTTTGAGGCTTGGACATTCTATTCCTTTCACAGTGGGCTCAAGCCTTCTGGCCCAATACTTCTGGGCTTGCATTCTCCATAGGCGTTTTGGGCCTTCGGTTAGCACATTTGGCTAGGATTAGATATATAATCCTTCTTTTACTTTATTTGCCGCAAATGGAATACGATTATTCGACCTAGATCCATACTTTATAGAATGATTAAGGAAAATAATATGACGGCGCGGGGAAAAAAAGCAAAGCTAAATCTTCCCTATGGAGAATCGTTGAGTCAAAATGACAAGAATTGAGCCCTTCTATTTTTTGAATATTCAAATTTTTAATCTGAAGAAATAAGTAACTTGGTCCACACCCTTTTTCTGTAAAATCAATTAAAAAAAAAATCGCTTAGCTTACAAAGTTTGAAATTGGAAAAAATTATTCAAGTTTTATAAATTTAAAAAAAAAAATAGAAATCTCTACCCTTCAATGCTTAAGTGTTTTGAAAAATTTCGATTCTTCTATATGTACTGAAAAATTGAATTCTTAATGGTACAAAGTCAAATGCAAAAATAAAGAACAGAAACACTCCAAACCCACCTCAATTTATCATATTCTCATCCACACTACTTTGATGCGTTTAGAGATTGCAAATAGAAGATACAAATGCGATTTGAAAATTTATTAAAACACTCCATGGGGAGGTCATAAAGTTGGGCTTGACTCGAGGCATTTAGGCAGCGGCATGCTGCCATCAGCGCGAGAAAAAGAGTGGAGGACAGGGACAGAAAAGGGACGAGCTCTCTTGATGGGATCTTCACACGACGGCCGGGCTCCTTTGCGAGATGTGGGCGGTGGCAAGCAATGGCGGTTTGTGGTGATCATGTTAGGTGACCCCTATTTGGTTCTTGTGGCGAGAGTTTGTGTATCTTTTGATGTGCGCAAGAAAAGGGTTGGGGGATTATGTAAAGAGAAATAGCACGGCATTGCTCGTATTTATGGTCTTGATGAATGGCGGTTGAATTAGTAGAGCTTGAACAAGGTACAATAGGGATTGCTCTGAATTTGAAATAAAACCTACAACAAATATACAACGTTGATAAAGTGAGATAGTATGTTTTTGGAATTATGACGAAATCTCATAAATATTTTGATATATATATATATATACATTTTGGTGAAAATCAAGCTGAAATCTATTGTCATTAATGATCTCGAATCAGTCATGTTCATTTCTAGACAAGTATGTTTCGTTTTTGGATATGGTCACATGGATAAAAGTCCAAGAATTGGTCCCCTACCACGACTAACTAATGCCCTAGCACCTACCTTCCATAAATAGTTAAACGACGAAGAAGGGGCGGTCACTCCTAATTTGGCAAAAAGGGCAGTCCCCCTCTACACCTTACAGCTAGCATCAATAATTAAACGAAATAAATTCAACTAAAGGGATAAAAAATGTGTCAAAAGGGATCCCAAATAGGATATCCAGAGACTACTCCGAGCTTCCAAGGACCACTCTACTCGAATAGAGAGTATAAAGCGATTCTCCAAAGTCAGAAATTTTTTCAAACTCCAACCCAATCATTCCAAATTCTGCAAGGAAAAAGAGGGAGAGTGGCAACATCAAGATCAAAAAAAGGAAACGGCCAAATTGACCTAGGCTACGCTATGCATGTACATGCACGTGTGGTAATAGTCATGTGGAAAATGAAAGAACCGCTCAATCTTTTACATGGTGGATAATGCCAGTCTCGTATAAGGGAAATTATAATTAACTTTGACAAGATTACTTTCAAATGCGAATATTCTAATCTATCCCGATGCCTGAGGGAACAGGTTGAAAAGTAAAAAGTTTTTGAGACAATGCTGCCATCTTAACCATACCCAAAAAAAAAAAAAATTAAAAAAAATTCTCTTTAGCTGTGACTTATCTTTTCAAATCATACATTTATGTATGTATATGCATATATGAACTTTAGATAAAAGTTAGATTTCGAATGCAGTCGTACAGTCCCACGACTGTGTCCCTCGCTTCTTGTTCCTCGATCTCCTCGACTTTGCCCGTGCATGCAAAAATACCTGCAAAGCCCTTAAGTAGGAAGCAGCAAGTACAGTGAAAAGTACTGTGAAAAGTCATGAAGGGGTTAAAGAAAAGCTGAGGGTGACTTGATGTTTTGGACGGAACCGGCCCCTGTCAAAGTCCTGAGTCCCTACAATCATTCGTGTTAATTGGGTTTTTAAAAGAATTACCAAAAAGTCCTAAACCTATTATAATTGTGTCAATTCAATTTTAAACTTTTTTTTACTAATTTAATCCTAAACCTTTTGTTTTTATTCCAGTTTAGTCCATCCAACCAAAATTAGTTAGTCAGTACTTACGTGGCAGTCAATGTAATTTTTTTAATAATATTTTATTTTCAACATTTTTTATTAATTTTTTTCCTTTTTTTTTGCCTCCTCTTTCTTCCCCCTTCCTTGAGCTCTGGCGACTAGCCATGCTGGCCGTACTGAGGGGATCCGAAGGGGCAAGCCCCCGCCGGATCTAGCGAGGAGGCCTCGCCAGACATGATGGCGACCTCGGCGGAACCAGCTGAGGAAATTCAGCCGTAACTGGTATGAAAGCCATCTCATAATCATGCGGGCCGAGGCAAACTTCCTTGGTCGGAGAGGCAGCAGGAGCGACGGTGAACTATTTGGATCGCGAGGCTCACCTCGCCTCAGCGACGCGAGTTGAGCCCATCCGTCGTCGAGGCGTGGGCTTCCTTCGCAATCGTAGAGGCTGGCTGAGCCCATAGCAAATCCGGCCGAGGGAGGCCTTGCCAGCAGCGAGCCCCTTGAATCATCACCCTTGTTGCAGCAGCAAGCAATGCCAGTGACGGCGGAATTGTGAGCAAGCCCTCACCGGAACCGGTATTGCCATCATACGGCAGGGCCTCCTGCTTGTCGCCTTGAATGCGGTGATGGCGGTGGCGGTCCGCAAAGCCTAAGGAAGGAGGAGGGAAAAAAACATAAAAAGAAAAAAATTAATAAAATATTATTAAAAATGGCTCACCGGCACTGGCCAGCTGCTACATTAGTGCCGGCCAACTAATTTTGGCAAGATGGATTGAACTGGAACAAAAGTAAAAGGTTTAGAACTAAATTGGCAAAAAAAAAAAGAATTTATGACTGAATTAGCACAATTATAATAGGTTTAGGACTTTTTTGGTAATTCTCCCATTGGATTTTTAGGTGAGGGATTAGGCGAGAAAAAAACGACAAAAAGCGGGACATTCAGTAACGTGTCCCGGTCAAAGAAAACGAGCGTATGGAGCCACATGATTTCGGCCCTCCTTTCAACGAGCCACCATCGCAAGAATTCAAAAGAGGGGCTCGCGGGTCAGGCCAAGAAATCGTGCCTTTTGAGCTGGGAACTTGTGCTGCAATTCGCAAATCCCAGATTTACAGCCTGGAAAAGTTGAACCGCTGATGCTGTTTTTGAAGAAGCAGGTGATTAAAGATGATGGGGGGGAAGGGACCTCCACCTGGAGAATTTTTTTTTCTTTTTTTACTGTCGTGACTTGACCATTCTCTAGCGCTCATGGGGAATTGAGAAGGGAGAAACCCTAGCGTGAATGAAAGCAGTTAGATTACTAGGAACGTCAGCGAACCCAAATTTGGGAATGAAAGAAGCAGTCCACCTTCTTCCGTGTGGGCTGCAGAACAACTAGAATCTACAGTGTTATTTTTCTCTAGAGCTAGGAACAGCAGTCGTGAGGTTATATGGATCGGGCTCCCTTTTGAAAGCAGTGTCTAGCTAGGGTTTCGGTTCCTGCTGCTCGACACTTTCCGACAAAATGAAGTGAGAAGAAGACGTTGGCAAAATACTTGGTTCTTGAATGACAAAAGCTAAGTTTATACTGGCAAAACGAGAATCTCTCTTGGTCATTGGATTGTATGTAAGTTCTTCGGGAATAGTTGGGATGGGTTGAAAAAGGGTATA
>SMSX01004359.1:0-12442 GCA_026573535.1 Eucalyptus polybractea
CCTCGCGTCGAGCCCGTCGTTTTGAGTGAGTTTTACTCACTAATGCCTTCTTAGTGTGCTAATTATGCTTAAAGGTTGATTAGTGTTAATTAAGTGTAATTAGGTTGTTAGATTAGAATTGATTAGTGATTATTAGTTAATTGCTTTGTATGTTAGTGATGTAATTAGTGTAATTAGATAGAGAATTGCATGTAGTATTTATTGGATGCTTCTTGGGATTTTTCCCGTCCCTTATCGGGTGTTAATTAGGCTTTTCGGGCCTAAGTGAAATTTTTGGTATTTAATTATTAATTTTCGGAATTAAATTAAATAATTATTTATTTTCCGAAAATTCAACTGAGATGGCCTGGAACCGGAATATTATGCTGATGACCGTGGTGAAGTCCGTTTATTTAATCGGGCTTTATTTTGAGTTAAATTGAATTTTTAATGTTAATTGTTTAATTTTCGAAATTAATTATTTAATTATTTATTTTCCGGAAATTCAACTGAGATGGCCTGGAACCGGAATATTATGCTGATGACCGTGGTGAAGTCCGTTTATTTAATTGGGCTTTATTTTGGGTTAAATTGAATTTTAATATTTATTAATTAATTATTTTTCGGAAATTAAGAATTTGATGGCCGACGACCGAAATCTCGTGCTGATCGTCGTGGCGTAGTTCGTTTATTTATTTGAGCTCTACGTTGCATGGAATTAAATAAATTGTGATGTTTTAGGGATTTACCCTAATTTGATTTGGAATTTATTGAGATTAAATGATTGATTCGTAGATGGCCGGTCGTTAGAATTTCGAGCTGATCGCAGCAGTGCGGTCGGTTTGTGTTAATTGTATGTTTAAATTGAGAAATTGAGTGATTGATAATTATGGTTAATAATTCCAAAAGTGTGGAATTGTGTGAAATTGATGAAGTTGTGGTATTTAACTTGAAAATACCCGGTGTTGGCTTTTAGCACCGTAATTGGTTTGTATGACCAGTTTGAATCGATTGGATTGATTGATTGATTGATTGAATTGAGATATGAGTTGGTTTATTATTGAATGATAAGCTTTGGCGAGCATTGGTTTATATATATGTATCAGCTTGGGCGAGCAATTATGATATACATATATATATGGCAGCTTCTGGTGAGCTAAGATCGTTTTATCAGCTTGTGCGAGCACGATCTATATATATATATCAGCTTGTGAGAGCTAAGATCGTTTTATCAGCTTGTGCGAGCACGATCTATATATATATATCAGCTTGTGAGAGCAATGATCGTTTATCAGCTTGTGAGAGCAACGATCCATATATCAGCTTGTGCGAGCTATCATCTATGTATATATCAGCTTGTGCGAGCTACCATCTATATCAGCTTGTGAGAGCATTGCATCCATTTCAGCTTGTGCGAGCTGTAATTGTATTGATGGATGAATAGATGGTATGGTTTAATAGATGATATGAATTGATAGATGTGTGGATCGTATGATATCAATTGATTGACTGAATGGAAATGACCGTGAGTGGTCTTGTTGGCATATAATCGACTAAGTCGATTAGATCGATGCTTCGATCTATAATATGATTGCTTGGGTGCCTATATGATATGTGCTAATATGCAGGTGGAATCTGAGGCCAAGGTAAGTCCTTTGACTCATTTTGTGCATAGGCAGCCCTAAGGTGTATTAGTTTACTAATCGGGTCTTAGGGGGTAGAACTTGCTGAGACGTTGTCTCAGTGGTTATTGAATAACCATTTCAGGACCTGGATGAGGAGCCTAAGGAGCATGAATCTAATGAGGAGATCCCTGATGAGGAACCTGAAGAGGAGTACGTGGAGGAGGACCCTGAGGATAACCCCGAGTACGACCCGAATGAGGACTGAGATCACATCCTGTCTTGTCAGACCTTGTTTGCATGTAAAAAGTTATAGTAGTGAATTTTCAGTATGAAAAATGTATGGCCTGCTTTTCTATCCCATTGCTTTATTGTCTGGGGAATTATAACTGCTTCCGCATGTGCAAATATAAATGAAAGGGTCGGCGATACATAGTCCTGGGATATCGCATTTTAAAAATCGACCAAAAGTAAGGGATGTGTGCGTGCTTGAGGATCGGGGCGTGACATCCCCTTTTTGTGGTATCAGAGCAATGGTTAGGTATTGGAGTGATAAGGTGCGATGACCTATGGGATAGTAGTAGGAAAGACCTTTAAATTCATGACTGGTGCATGTCTTTGATAGCTGATTGGTAGAATTGTTTGTCGGGTGTAAATTGCTTGCTTTTAATTATTGTGGATTTGGAAGGCAGAGTGTTGACTCTGGCCAGTTTGAGCGTAAGAGTGCCACCGTGGGTTGGTACTAGTGTAGCAGCATTGATTGATCTTAAGCTCGATAAGATTGATTTGATGCAAGTGCTTTTTGGGATCTGGATGAGCCAGTAAGATCAGAATCAAGTTGTTGTTGTTGCTACCTTTGTTGAGGTCCAACCTGGAAGGATAATCAGAGAATAGAATTTGATATTTGAGTCCAGATTCAGCGAGGCAGATTTGGAATTCGGTCAGGGAAAAGACTGATGTTGAGAGAATGGTATTCTATCCCACCCAATAGGAAAGGTGGCATAGTCAGGTCAGTATTCAGACAAATGGAACATGTTGTTCTATGGAAGACGATATAGATCGGTCTTGTGTATTCTGAGGGCAAGAAATTGTGGTAAGTGTCATCAGTACGGACAGTGATTTATGGTGTATCCGCATAAGAAGATGGAATCTTGACAACGGTTACTGTTGTCACTGTTGGTAAAACAGTTCAGGAGAA
Source organism: Eucalyptus polybractea (assembly GCA_026573535.1). Taxonomy (NCBI): domain Eukaryota; kingdom Viridiplantae; phylum Streptophyta; class Magnoliopsida; order Myrtales; family Myrtaceae; genus Eucalyptus; species Eucalyptus polybractea. The sequence continues at coordinate 2,800 of SMSX01004359.1, forward strand.
GTGCGCCATAGAACGCACTGTGGAATTTCTGGGATAGATCTCTTGTACAAGAAATAGTGCATGTTGGCACTTGACAAGAGGTAGAAGACTCACCAGATAGGTGACGAAATTGTGGAAGAAAACCTAGATGAATTCAGTATCTAGGTATGGTGAGAAGTTTAGAAATGGAACCGACCTCGCATTAGATAGAGGAAGAATGTTTTGGGGAAAATTCTATCAGAGTATCGTAGCAGAGTTTTGATGAAGTTTGGGGAACTTCAGTTTATTGAAATAAGTGGAAGAAAGGGGAATCACTAGTTATTGTTGTTTGAATTGATAGAACCGAAGGTACGGATGTGAAGATTGATGAATGAGGAATTCATACATATTAGTGCATCGCTTTAAGGAACATCAGTTTTGTGGAAAGAGAAATGAAGATGGTTCATTGCAATCATGCATCAACCATTGTCAACTTAATTGGGTGACTTGTTATAAAGAGTGTTGATGTCTTCAAGGATCAACTTGAGGACAGGTTATCTTCAGTTGAGAACCAGGAAAGAGGTTATACTGAAGACAACACTTCGCACTTGATTTAGCCCTTGTGAGAATAATGTAAAGCCATTTGATTTGACGAACGCTCTAGCCGCTGTCATAGATTTGACAAACCGAGTATTCAAAGAATATCTAGATCAATGGTGATCGTGTGGTGTAGCGACATTCTAGGGTGTTCATTAAGTGATGAGGATCACGAGAGCCCCTAAGAATGATCATGTGATTACAAATAAAGGAATCTTCATGGACTCAGCCAAGATTGAATCGATTGTTAATGGACCGAGACCGACATCAATGTCAGAGATTAGAAGCTGTGGGGATTGGACAGATTACTACAGAAGGTTTGTGAAAGAATTTTCAGTATCAGTATCATCGCAGGATCGACCTCTTGAGAAAAAAGAGAAATTCATCGGCATTGACAAATATGAGGATAATTTCCAGAGCTTAAAGGATGGGGTATGCATTGATACAACATGAGAAGATTGTTGCATCACTGTTCCACCAGTTGAGACCCAATAATAAGTGGAATACGAAGCGGCGTCGTGAACCAGAATTTTGGCAGAACTATAATAGTGATATCAGGTATCACCTTGGAGGAACGAAATGAGTCATTAATGTGTTGAGCCGAGAGTCTTCAAATGTGCATAGACTGGCTAAAGTATAGACTTTACTTGAAAATGATTCGAAATTTGGTTTTCAAAATTGAGGTAGGCTACCTTTTGAATTTTATAGCCACCCTCAAGATTGAACCAAATGTTCAAGTCAGAATCAGCGCCTAGTTGACAAGCAAAGATGTTCAGAAGATCTTATAAGAGGATACTGGCAAGAAAGAATTTGACTTTAAGATTTATGAGAATGGAAAGTTCAGGTTCCATGAGTGATTGAATACACTTGACAGTGTAGCACTCAGGGAAAAGATCTTGTTAGAAGTTCACTATAGTATTACAGTTTTGACCAGATGGTGCAAGTAAATCAGAATCGGCATCAGCTAGATTAGTAAGCTGATATGAAGATAGATATCGCTAAGCAGGTTGCAAGCGTCAGAAGTGTCAGTAAGTGGAATGCGAATCGGGAGAATTTTACCATCACTTGAGAGTCCCAAGTGGAAATGGAAACATATGGCTTACTAAGGATTCAGGGGATTACTGATACCATTTGAGAATAGTGGTTGATCAATAGATGGAGTTGATCCACTTTGGTACAGTATGAATAGATATTGTTTTGAGTGTGTAACATCCATATTTCGGACTCTGATTTCGACTAGATAAATTGGGCATTTCATCGACGCGATTACAGTGTTTTTCTCTGAGTTGGCCACTCATGAGATAACTAGACTAGCTGGGTGAGTTATTAAGGACCTTAAGGCAAATAGACTTGAGAATTCGACCAGGGATCGACTTCTCGACCGTGCTCATCTTTAGAGATCATTGCGGCACAGTATAAAATCGATTTGAAATCAGAGATAGGTCGGTTCGACTGAGATGAATGACCGATCGTGGGTGACTCCACTAAATTGGAAAATTCTCATCGACCGGCACTAATTTGATGTTTCTATCGTTTTGGCGCCCTGTGTCCGTATTTGAATCTTTGAGATTTTCACGACAATCGAGAGTCACCAATGGGTCGAGTGGGTTTATTGTGGCTCGAAGAAAATCGACCACGGGTCATTTGTCCTAAAAAGCTCTGAACACTACCCAGTAGCCTAGGTCACACTAAAAGCGTGTCGGAGTGAAATTAACCGCCAATCTAAGTTCGATTTCAGAAATTGAAGATTCTATCTTGTCACAGAGTGGGTATACCGAAGTGTGTGTGCATCAGATAATTCGCCGGCATGGAGTGCCGGGGATGAATTATATTTCGAATCTAAATCAGAGATTATAAATTTGGCAGAGCTTTCAGAGGGTTCTTTCTTAAGTAGTGCATAGCAGAGGGTACATAATTTCAGTGGTGAAAAGAAAGTGAATAAAGATCACAGGCCAGAGTCAGCTCAGAATCAATGTTTGCAGTTGTCAAATCAGTATCAGAGTAAAGACTGCTCAAAGTTGTCAGAAATTTTGAATTGTTGAGGTTCAAAGGTTTATTAGGGAGTCGAGAAAAAGAGATCAGATGTGGATGACAGAGTATCTTATGTGAGAAGCTCAATTCAGTTGTTGGTTTAGAAAGAGCAGAGTTTTTGTGTACCAAAATGATCTCCTTAGTCAAAATGGTCGGACAGCACCACGAGACCAAAGGATTAACATGGAATAGTGAGACTCAATGAGACGACAATACCCTCACCTTTCGTTTATGGATTGGTAAAGGTTTAAATTTCGAGGACGAAATTTTTATAAGAGGGGAAGAGTTGTGACATCCAGAATTTTCGGTATTAATTTCAATTGAATTAATCAGGTCATTTCTATGCAATTGGAGCCGGGGATTAAAATGGAATACAAAATTGAGATGCGAGACAAGCTATTGGGTGAGGAGAATATTCAATTGAAGCATTGAATAAATTAATGGGGGTCAATTTAATTTAATTCAAGAGGAATTAAGGCCTAATTGGAAAGAAAACCTAGCAAATTCGTATGCCCATAGACCCAATATTTTAAATTACCCAAAGTCTTCTAGAAGGGGCATTTTTGGCAAGGAAAATGGAGTGGAAGACAGCTGGTTCGGTGGGGCCAAAGAGAGAGAGAGAGAGAGAGAGAGAGAGAGAGAGAGAGAAGAGGAGAAAACCGGTTTCCCTCTCTCCTCCGTCGGACATCTCCATCTTCTTCCTCTTTTCTTTGGCTTTCTTCTTCAGCAGCAACGGAAGACCAACGAAGCAGAAGCAGCTACCGTCGACGCCCACCGGAGCCGGAGCCGCCACCGCTGCTTCGCGGTCGGCCACACCTCGCTGCACGCCCTCCGCCCCTTACCCTGCTGTTCGGCCGTCTCTTTTCTTCTTCGGTGTGCCTTGAAGACTTTGAATCCCAGCAGATCTGGGACGGACGCCGGAGTAGCAGCCGACGTCGCCGGGAGCCGCCGCACACCGCCTCGCCGCCGTTCGTCTCCCTCTAGCCCGCTCGATCGCCGTTCACCTCACCCAGCCGAGCTACCGCCTCTGTCCAGCCCCTATTTTGCCTCTGCTCAGCCTCGTTCGGCCACCTACGGCCGCCGGCCGACCACCTCCGGCCGCCGTTTACCCCATCGGAGCTCCGCCTCGCCCTCACCCACTCTTGGCCGCCTCAATCGGCCCCGGAACGGCCCCAACCAGCAGCGCACAGAGAAGAAGAAAAATGGGTATCGCAGAGGGTTTTGGCCCGTTTTGGCCGTTTTCCCGAGCCCGGATGCTCGGCCCGCTTTGGGGAAAGTTGATCCTCGCGTCGAGCCCGTCGTTTTGAGTGAGTTTTACTCACTAATGCCTCCTTAGTGTGCTAATTACACTTAAAGGTTGATTAGTTTTAATTAAATGTAATTAGGTTGTTAGATTAGAATTGATTAGTGATTATTAGTTAATTGCTTTGCATATTAGTTGTGTGGTTAGTGTAATTAGATAGAGAATTGCATGTAGTATTTATTGGATGCTTCTTGGGATTTTTCCCGTCCCTTATCGGGTGTTAATTAAGCAAATCGGGCCTAGGTGGAATTTTTAGGAATTAAATATTAATTTTGGAAATTAATTATTTAATGATTTATTTCCCGGAAATTCAACTAGGATGGCTAGTGACCGGGATTTTATGCTGATGATCGTGGCGCAGTCCGTTTATTTAATTGAGCTTTATATTGTGCTAAATTGAATTTATTGTATTTATTTATTTAATTTTCGAAATTAATTATTTAATTATTTATTTTCCGGAAATTCAACTGGGATGGCCAGTGACCGGAATTTCGTGCTGATTGTCGTGGTGCAGTCCGTTTATTTAATTGAGCCCTATTTCATGCTGAATTGAATTATTTGTAAAAGAAGGAATTATTCTTTAATTGAATAATCTTTGGTTATTAATTGAAAAAAGAACTGGGCTTCGGTTGATAATGCCAAAAGGATCTGAGTGGGCTACAGAAAATGGTGGAATTTATAAAAAGGAAATTATTATGTTTTGGCTAGGGCCAATCGAGTACCCACTCATGGCATTTTATCGAGAATGATAAAGCTGGTTATTCGATTATTTGCTTGGAATGATATGATATACCGGCTCGATGACTCTACGGAGCATCGGGAGACAGGACGGTATGATAAATTGTGTGTATATCGGCTCGATGACTCTACGGAGCATCTGGAGACAGGACGGTATGATAAATTGTGTGTATACCGGCTTGATGACTCTACGGAGCATCTGGAGACAGGACGGTATGATAAATTGTGTGTATACCGGCTCGATGACTCTACGGAGCATCTGGAGACAGGACGGTATGATAAATTGTGTGTATACCGGCTCGATGACTCCACGGAGCATCTTGAGACAGGACGGTATGATCTACCGGCTCGGTGACTCTACAGATTATCTTGAGATAGTACGGTATGATATACCGGCTCGATAATCCTATAGATCATCTTGAGACAGTACGGTATGATAAAGGGTCGGGTGGGACCGTAAAGCCACTAAATCTTGGAAAGGTCGGGTGGGACCGTAAAGCCACTAGATATTGATAAGGTCGGGTGGGACCGTAAAGCCACTAGATATTGATAAGGTCGGGTGGGACCGTAAAGCCACTAAATCTAAGGAATTGCTTGGTGTTGGATGAATGACCTAGAAATGGTCCGACTGACTTATAATCGACTAGGTCGATTGATCGATGATTCGATCTGAGAGTGACTTGATGTGATTCATTGCCTTGATTTGATGTTGTGAATTGAATGATTGAATAGCGATGGCCGTGAATGGTCTTCTTGGTGTGTAATCGACTAGGTTGATTAGATCGATGCTTCGATCTATAATATGATTACTTGGGTGCCTGTATGATCTGTGCTAATATGCAGGTGGAATCTGAGGCCAAGGTAAGTCCTCTGACTCATGTTGTGCATAGGCAGCCCTAAGGTGTATTAGTTTACTAATCGGGTCTTAGAGGGTAGAACTTGCTGAGACGTTGTCTCAGTGGTTATTGAATAACCATTTCAGGACCTGGATGAGGAGCCTAAGGAGGAGAAATCTGACGAGGAGATCCCTGTTGAGGAACCTGAGGAGGAGTATGTGAAGGAGAACCCCGAGGATGATCCAGAGTAGGATCCTGATGACGTTTGCTATAGAATCAATTTGAGTAGAAACCAATCGTTTTAGTATGGCTTGTATATGATTGCAATGGTGTGGTTTTCAGGTTCAATTTTCTAGTCCTACTTGTATATCCCATTGTTTTATTGTCTAGGGATTTATAACCGCTTCCGCATGTGCATATATAAATGAAAGGGTCGGCGATACATAGTCCTGGGATATCGCAATTTAAAATTGACCAAAAGTTAAGGGATGTGCGCGTGCCTGAGGATCGGGGCGTGACAAGTACGATCTTACCAATCTGAGAGGTCTTTAGCAAGGATTGTAATGTGGGTTTGGTCAATGGCTTAGCAAAAGGGACTCTTTGAGTCAAAGCTATTTGAAAAAACAATTTTGTAATCATCTTCGGGTTTACATGTCAAGAACCCTGCAAAATGAGAAAGAAATAATCTTGCTCGCACTTCTTCGAGCAATGCTCAAAACATGTGAATTCCCATGTTAATTTAAGTGCCATAATCTGAAGAGACTTTGTAAAGGACGTAACATAGGCTTAGTTCTTGGGTTTGAGAAATGAAAGGATCGTTAGGCTCAAAGATGTGTGTAATGGGTAAGAGTTGGTGATCATCTTGACATTACCACCAGTTTTCTTTGCCGCGGATTGTCTTCTTGACAAATTTCTTTATTGACTCAAGAGTTTATCACCTGATGCCAATGATTATTCAACTGGAGATCTTTTCTCAACATTTTTTCTTTTAAAATCATTTTCTTTTATGATGGGCATTGATCAAGCACACCACTTTATTTTTCATGCCCCCCAATTCATCAGTCATTTCTCTCTTCTTTTCACGGGCATTGGCCTTGCTTTTACCAGGCACACTGCTTTTTCTTACCCCTTATTTTTTTGCATTTATTTTCTTTGGACTCACACAGTCTTCTTTCATCAGCATTTTAGACCATGCTATTCGAATGATTGTCTTTCATCTTGCCCCAGTGTGGGGGATGATCACCAACTGGGTTTGACATGAAATGAATTCATAGGCTCAAGTGGGTTATACAATAGTCAAAAGTGTGTGGGATGAAGAAAGAACTGCTCTTCGTCATCCTAAGGCACTTAAATTATCACATGAATTCAATGTAATAGCACAATTTGAAGATTGATGCAAGTGAGAGCAAGAAAATTTCAATTCATTTCACTCTCCTTCAATGTCAACCTACCTCCATTTGCCCCAATGTATGGTGGTTCTTGACAGGGTAGTATGAAAGAAACTCTTCAAGTATTTGGGCTCAAAGAGGGGTTAAACAAGGGTTCACTGATAGAGAAATGAAATGCCCCTCGTCATTTTAGTTGTCGTACTTTTCGCAAGAAAACTCTTCACCTTGAAGTACAAGACGTTTCCATACTCACCTCACAATGTATAGACAAGGGACTGTGTATGGGGTAAGAATTGCCTTTCACGCCTCATTTAGCATCATTTAGCATGTTCACGTAACTCAACATCCTTCACTGAATTATTTATTTTGATAAATTTCAAGTGGAATTGGTGAATTGCACATCATGTGAAAACATTCTAAAATGATAAAAGTGCCATGCTCTATCAAATCATGAAGTGAAAGCTGTTAAGTGTCTGTGTCATGCCCCTCTTTGCAAGGGAGCTCATAGAGGTTCCTTAAATGTGCGCAAGGTTACACCTGAAACATAAAGCAAATAATTAAATGAAACAAACAAGGTAAATTAGATGCATGCTGGAAAATTATTTTATTTTGATTTTTTTTTCCAAGGGAACATGAAGAAGCCCAGCCTTCAGAATTAGCTCATTGCCGTTTTCTTTTTGGTAGGATTTCATCACAGGGCTAGTTTGGTGTACTTCAACATGCCCTTAAACAATGAAAATCTCAATGTATTTTATTGGATGAAAAGCAAATTACATTACTGAAATGAGGGAAATCCTAGAATTGAAAATGCAAATATGCAAATACGGAAAGCGATAAAGACTCCTGCTCAGAGGAGTGTCCTATTCTCGAGCTTCGTCGATGAACAATTCAGTCATTCCTTCAAGTGTGTCATCTGAGCTCTCAATCTTTGGAGGTGCGGGATCATCTATGCCACCCCATCCATCTGGGATGATATCCCGTGGGTCGAAGTAGGAGCTGGATACTTTACATAGTAATCGAATTTGCCACTTGGTTGCCCCAGGGTGTCCATCACTTCTGCTTCCTTATGCATCATCTGAAACATGGTGGGCTCAGCATCAAAATTGAAAATGACATTCACAGCTTCTGGGTGGTCAGGGAGTGGGTTATTCTGGATGTTTGGTTGTGCATTGCGGAATGAGACCACCTTGGCATCCAAAAGATTTTGGATTTTGTGTTGCAGCGTATAGCAATCATCAACAGAATGCCCTACCTCCCCCATATGATAAGCACATGTCTTGGACGGATCATAGTTGGGGAAAAGCTCGGGATTAGATCGCTTGGGTTCCTTAGCAAGTAATCCTTTCTTCTGAAGGGTCGGTAAGATCTTGGACAAGGGCTTAGGAAGTGGCGTAAATTGACGCTTGGCAAAGTTTTTCTGCTGGCCAAAGAATGGTCTTGCTCCTCCCTGATGGGTGTTCGGGGTAGGGCGAGGTGGTTGAACATAAGTTGCATTAACCTCCACTACAGGTTCCTTATCCTTCTTGGTTGAGACTCTCCCATATGAGTTGGTTTGATCAGACGCCCATTCATCACGCAATGCTACTTCAATTCGCTCGCCAACAGGGATTAGCTGATTGAATGACTCAGCAGTCGGTCCCAGCATTCGATTTCGATACTCAGGCGAGAGTGTCTTCATGAACAAATCCATCAACTCCTTTTCTGTCGGCTCCGGAGTTATCTGAGTGGCTATAGTCCTCCATCTCGTGACATATGCCTTGAAAGATTCCGTTCTCTTCTTCTCAGTGCGAAGTAAATCTTCTCGAGATGGAGTGACATCAATATTATACTTATATTGCTTGAAGAAGGCATCCGTCAAATCCTCCCAAGTCTCCAGCAAATTAATCTTCTTCATGATGTACCATTGTAGCACCGATCCTGTCAGGCTTGCTTGAAATTGTTGAATCATCAAGGGGATGTTATCAACATATTGGGTCATCCTGACCACATAAGTCTGCAGATGGATCTTCGGGCAAGTGGTACCATCATACTTTTCAAAGTCCGACATTTTGAACTTCTTCGGCATATTGACCTTTGCATAGTGGGACAAATCAGTTGGGCCTTGGACAAACGAGCCCTGCAACTGCTTGAGTTTCTCCTCGATCTTTGCCATGCGTTTTTCTTGTTCTGTCTTCGGTACAGCCGAGTGTATCACTTGTACCTCCTCATCAACAACAATTTGAGGTACGTCAGTAATTTTCTCCTTGGAAGCACCATCAGAGGTTGATGTCCCAATTGCGAACGTATTCTTGCCTTTATCTTTCGGGTCAGCCACAGGAGCATGTTGTGGTAACACCACTTCAACTTGCAGAGCTGGTGGAGCAGTGTTTGCTTGAAGAGAATCGATCTGCTTAGAGAGCTGCTCAAGAACATTCAGGACTTGCTTCATTTCCGTTTCGAGAGTGGTGATACGAGCTTGTTCAGCAACACGCACTTGTTTGGTGTTATCAGCCATTGTTGCCCCAGAACGAGTACGGATTGGTGATCTTGGATGAGCCATGTTGTTACCTAATGAGAAAAGAGATAATATAAGAAACGATGACAAGATAGGAAAATGGCCCATGACAATAGTCTAATCGCCTCATTTTATTTGAATCAAACTTTCTAACTAAGAATTGAAATTCAAGTCCCTAAACATTAGACTAAGAATTGAAAACACTGAATTAAATATTGAACTAAGAAACAAAAACCAAAATATTTTATTTTATATGCTTTCGGGAACCCAATGTCTTGTGAAGCTTTTTATTTTCCAC
>SMSX01004362.1:0-13485 GCA_026573535.1 Eucalyptus polybractea
CAAAATAGGAGAAGGACGATCGATAAAATAAAGTTTTTAGATGATATATGAAGCTCAGCATGTTACACGAAAAGGGGATTTAATCTTGAGATTATGACCAACTTTTAGATATATTATAATAATACATTTTTTCTTTATAATCTCAAAACATGAAAGCAGGCACTCTACTGTCTACACACATGTAATGCATTATATATTTTGTATTAGTTAAGTCCGGGCATTTAATCTATACAAGTGGGCAATTGAAAAAACTTTGTGTACAATTGCTGCAATTTATACAATTCATCCTCGATATCCAAGTTGGAAACTCTCCCCACGCCTAACTAAATATTTTTAGGCCCGGAGGGTCATGTTATAAGAATTTTAGTTATGTGTCCATGAAAAACTATTGAGTAACCTTAAAGTCGGCAAGGGAATTTTATCCTCTTTTAATAGTCGCAAGTTCAAATCTATTGGGAGCATTTTAAAGGTAGAATCTTGAATGAATCGGGATGATACGGGAAAACATGCACTGGACTAGTTTGAGATTTACGAAGAGCTGAACTAGACACCACCCAACCTCTGTTAAAACAAAAGATTTGCACAAGCTGGAAATCCAAGCTCCATCCGGAAAAAAAAAGCCTTGCCCAATAAAATATTCAAACTCTCCCTCGGCACATGGATGATAAAGAAATAAGACACAAGGGCTAGAGAAGAGAAGAGGGAGATCGGTCCTTGAGTTTTGATTTGACGCGAACGGAATCTTTTTATTTGTTCTGCTTAGAAAATAAAAACGAAATCTGCAAAATCTGTTCGAGAATAAAGAATGAAAAATCTGATAATCTTGTCCGTCCGAATTTTGACCATACGTCAGATTTCGGTCGACCAGAGGATCCAAGTCGTTCGATCCGATTGAATTTACTCGGTGGTTTGAATCGGGTTTCTTTAGCTTGCGATGCACTCTTTGCCCTTAAAATTCGACGGGTCTCATATGGGACCTACAGTGATTTGATGCCTCTCCATTTAGGCTAAATCTATATAAAAATAATAAGGAATGATAACTACTTTATAGAGCACGGTCATTTAAATCATTAAGTTATGTAACTTCATCATGAAATCTACGTAATGAATGGTTTAGACTCTGTGAATTCAAGTGATTTATTGATCGTGTTAAGTACGCACAGACACGTGTAGAGTTAGCTGGACCACCGTACACGTACACGAGAGAGTTTATCGCTTACAATCTTAAACGACAAGGCTGTGAAGGTGTGATGGCATGTTATAGAGCACTGACAATCTTGCAGGTCTACTCACCCTAGACTGTGAACGTGCGATGGTTCGTCTTTTGAAACAGTTTTTCCCTTCTGAAACTTTTTGTAAAAAGTTGGGATGGTTGGTCCCCCCAAGATTCCGAAGTACTTCTCGGAGGTACTGTTAGCACGCGTGATTGCTATCTTTTCCCGTGGGAAATGCAGAAGTGCCAAAAAATGAAATGGAAAACCCTCGTAAAAGAAACGCAATTGTGATTCGCTACACTCTTTAGCTCTTTCACAATCGACGTCCTCTCCCGGAATCGCACACACCAGAAGTAATTCAACTCAGAACATGGCGTTGGTGACGCAGAAGAGAAAAAGGGACTCGGACACAGCCACATCTTCCTCCACGGGTGGAGGTAGCGAGCCACTGGGAGCTGAATTTGATGTGTTCTTGAATTTCAGAGGGCCGGACACTCGCCTCAGTTTCACTGATTTCCTCTATCACTCCTTGAATGGAGCTGGGATTCGCGTCTTCTTAGACGATGCCGAGATCCGAAAAGGCGAAAAGATTGGAGGCGAGCTTCTACGCGCAATTAACGTTTCCAGAATTTACATCCCCATCTTCTCCAAAAACTATGCATCTAGTGCATGGTGTCTTCGCGAACTTGCTCATATGGTGGATTGCTTGAGAAGATCGATGGACAAAGTGATTCTTCCCATTTTCTTCGATGTCAATCCTGACGATGTTAAGCTGAGAACTGAATTATACGTTGATGCCTTGAAAAGGCATGAGGACAGGTTCAGCGACGATGAAGTGCAACGCTGGACAGAGGCCCTAAGAGAGGTCGCTTCGGTCAAAGGATGGCACTGCAAAGATAGGGGGTAAGAGAGTTTTGAGGCTTTTCTTCACTCCTTTTTCACGCCTATGAATACAATACCCCAGCGCGACAAACAAAGATTATTGGCTTTTTAGTTGAGTTTCGAAAGCACTGTGACAAACCCTCGTATTTAGATTAGTGTATGACTGCAAGATGCATGTGTTTGAAGGAAATTGCTGATTAGAGTGAGGTTATCCTAATGGATTTTGCTGTAATTGGTGTGATTTGCTTCAGTGTTTACTTTTTCGGGTGATCAACTCAGATCTGCCACCGACCAAAGAAAAAACTCAGATCTGCCGATTTCTTACTGTTTTTCCCTTCTTTTTTTTTTTTTGGATGCAATGAATAAATCTTATGTGATCCGCGGATAAGAAATCTTTTAAAATTTTTATGTTCATTTTCTGGTAAATTGTAGTTAATTAACATTCTAGACCCCCTCTCTGTGAGGTGTTACGAAGTGATGTCGGAGTATTGTTTGTGAAGTGATTCTCCGAAGCATCGATTTTTTTTATTTTTTTTTTTTTAGGCTCGATGTTTATCAGATCTTGAGGATGACGACACTCTGTGTTAATGGGGTTAGAGTGTAATTGATGGGACTTATAAAACGGAAAAGATAAAAAAAATGATTTCTGATTTGCTGGAGTTGATATTCTTGTATTGCTATTAGCTTACACTCTCATGCCCTCGCCATCGGTTGGCCAGTGTCCGATGACCCTAGCTGACCCTCCTCCCATTCTCACTGGCCTTTCCTAGTGATAGTGGGGAGGCAGCAGCAGCAAGGGCCTGCACAGCCCTCGTCATTATGCAATCTCTCATTTTTAATTTAGTTTTGAATTTAGTTAATTAATATTTACATCAAAATTCAAATAAGAGGCTCTTCTTTGCGGATTTAGCTCTTCGGTGAGCCATGTAGACAAATTATATTAATAAAAAATTGCCATATGAGATTTTCGGCCGGGGTTGCTGAACTTAACATTTAGATGTCCCAATTTTTTTTTTTTTTAAAGTGATATTTTTGTGTATCTTCGCAACTTTTGGTACTTAAATGTCCTCCCGCACCAAATTCTGGCTCTTACGCTTACTTTTTCCGCTATTAGCTACAAATGATAATTGTGTCAAGGACTATGATTAGTACGGTTTTTCAAATATCTAAGAGTGTTTGTTATATTTGCCAAGATTAAATGGAGAGCAAACTGATTTAGCCGGTTGCATATTTAAGGGAACATTTTAGCTGTTTGTGGATGCTTTCACTTAAATTTAGTGAGAGAATTCATTTAGACAGCGCATTTTCCTTGCGGAAACGTGATGATGATATAGAAAATATTTTTGTAAAAATTTATTTTCAATACAATATATGACAATGAATCAACGGAAAATGCCATTATTATCAATGAAAATATCTAAGCATAATTGTTGTTTAAAATGAAAATATTATTAGTCCATTGATCTTTCTAAGTGATCTATACTGTTGTTTTTTGGAAATAATATTTTCAATGAGTGATTTACCACTAAATAAACACATCGCTTGCAAGACAACGTTATATCATATTCCGAGTATCCAACAAAAGAGTAGTGGTTATGACTAACTCGGTATCAACTTTTTGGTGGTTTAAATTTCCAGGAATTAGTTCTTTCACACCATAAACGGGATGCTTGCATAATTCAAGGATGACAGTGTATTGCTCTGTGGTTATTTTGCTGTGAATGTATTTGTCTTTCTCGAGTTCCAGGTTCCACGCCATGGGCGTTTAACCTTTGATTGTTGTGTTTTTGACTAGGTAGTTTTGCCACAAATCTTCTTCTCTCTGTTTGCGTGATTTTGTTCCTCTCTCATTGTCAAAAGATGCGATACATGTGCGTATTTAAAATAGATATCTTGGTCTCAATTTGCTTTGGCTGCCAAATAAAATTTTCCATTTCCGCCACTGATGTGAATGCCAAATCCACATGTAAAAAATCACGGAACTTGATGTTCTTTGTGTTGTTACTCAATCTGAATTTCTTGTCCGGCAGCCAAGGGGAGCTTATAAAACTTCTTACCGATGAGGTTTCAAGGAAACTGTCAAGAGGAGCTCGAGTAGTGCCCGATGATTTAATTGGAATCGATGATCATGTGCAAGCTGTGATGGATTTGTTAGGTAAAGATTCTCTCGACGTACGATTTGTCATAATACATGGAATGAGTGGAGTTGGTAAGACAACTCTTGCCAAAGTTGTTTTCAACCAAATCGCGTTTCAGTTCCAAGGTTGCAGCTTCTTATCAGATGTTCGAGAATTTTCACAGCAGGGTAAAATTGTGAAATTGCAAAACAAATTATTGTCTGACATCTTTAAGTCTCCCTCCATAAAGGTTCATGACACTGACTCTGGGATCAACATGATTAGAGGAAGATGTCGCCACAAGAAAGTTTTGATTGTTCTTGATAATTTGGATAGAAGGGACCAACTTGTGAAGCTAGCACAAAAATGGGATTGGTTTGGTCCAGGAAGTAGAATTATAATGACAACTAGGGACATCAATTTTTTGAAAATTTACAAGACTAATGCCTCAATGCGTCCTGAAGTGTATCACTTCTATGAAATGGAGGAGATGCATAGTTTTTTTGCCCTCCGACTTTTCAGTAGATATGCATTTGATGCCGATACTCCTCCCCTCCAATATGATCGAAGAACAAGAGATATTGTGGAAATCACTGGTGGACTTCCGCTAGCCCTCGTGGTTATTGGATCCTCACTTTGCAATGAGAGCGAAGAAGTATGGGATGATGTATTAGCCAAGCTGAAGAAAATGCCAGACAAAGAAGTTCAGGCCATATTGAAGGTAAGCTATGACATGTTGGAATATGAGCAGAAAGAAATATTCCTTGACATTGCATGTCACATGGCTGGTGAAAAAAGAAGTGATGCAATTTCCATGTGGAGAGCTTGCGATTTTTTTCCAAGCGAAGCCATCTCAGTTCTTGTTAAAATGTCTCTAATAAAAATTATGAATGACGACCTTTGGATGCATGACCAACTCAGAGATTTAGGGAGGGAACTTGTTCGCAAGGAGAGCATCAAACATCCTGGAGAGCGTAGTAGAATATGGTCTTCCACCGTAGCCATGGATGTTATAAAAGGAAAAGAGGTATGTATTGGCTAAAGTTCTATTTTTCACATTGTTTAGAAAATAGAATAGGCCAGTACTATGTTAATTTACAACTGAGCGTGGTAGCTCATCGGTAAAAGGGATCATTTTATCTTCTATGAGATCATTAGTTCAGCCATGTTATAAGTGAATTTTTGACTGATTTGTGTTTTGGCATTTGCTACCTCGTGTGGAGAAATTTCTTGCTTTCTGCCAAGCTGATTGGGTTGTGGTAACGGACTCGTATACTTACGGGTGGATTGCGTAATTATGGCTCGTGAGTCAAAGAGATAGTTACCGCCCCTTTTCGTTCTTTTACCAACAAGACGAACAGATATTGTTTTAAATTCATGAGCCTCTTTTTATGTCCGCCAAAGCTGAGGCCTAATTTACCTATTATGTCCTTTACTAGGGAACAACAAAAATAGTGGCACTCAAACTAGGGGGACAATCTCAAGGGTGCAATATTACACGTGAAGACATTTTAGGGCTGGTAAAGTTAAGGTTCCTTGAATTCGATGGAGGAAACTTTGTTGGGGACTTCCGGAATCTCCTTTTGGAGTTAAGATGGCTCTCTTGGCAAAATTGTCCGTCAGAGTTTCAAGCTATTAACTTCTCTCCAAGCAATCTGGTTGTTCTCAAAATTTCAGAATCTGACCTTACAAATGATTGGGGTGGATGGAACCAGATCATGGTACGATATTATGTAATATGAGCAATTTACATTTACTCCTTTTTCTTTGCGCATAGTGAATATGACAATCTTTGTACATTCTTGTATGAATAATTTCACAGGGACATTGTAGGTTAAAAGTCTTGTATCTCGTGAGTTGTAGAAGGTTAATCAAGACGCCTAGCTTCTCTACGTGCTTGACTTTGGAGAGACTCGTTGTGAAGGATTGTGAAAGGCTGGTTGAAATTGACCCATCCATTAGCATGCTGCAGGATTTGAAGCACTTGGAAATTAATGGGTGTAATGGTTTGAGGATGCTTAAAGGAGCTCCAACCGCGCTCAATCCAGGCACAGTATGTCAATCATGGCCAGACTCATTGGGTAATCTAATGTGTCTATCAACACTAAGGATGGAAAATTTGGAATTCCTTGAACTTCCAGATTCAATAGGAGAGATACCCAGTCTTCAACAGTTGTCTTTGAGTGATTCATCTGTGGAGAAACTTCCAGAGTCAATTGGAAAACTGATATCTCTAGTCGAGTTGGATCTATCTCGCACAAACATTATAGAGCTGCCCAATTCGATTGGAGAGCTTAAGAGATTGGAGGTGCTACTCATGGAAAACTGTAAATTGAGAAAGCTACCTAAGGCAATAGGGATGTTGGAGAAGCTCGAATATTTAGAAGCTAGCGATTGCAGATTTTTGGAGGGAGAAATTCCAATGGAAATTGAGGCACTATCATCTTTGAAAATCCTAAGCTTAGGAAATACCCGTATTTCTATAGTGCCACCAACTATTAGTCAGCTTTCTCGACTTCACGATTTGGGTTTGCGTGGTTGTCATGAGCTTCAACAATTGCCAGAGCTTCCGACAAGTTTGGAATCTTTGGACATTTTATCTTCAGCTTTACAGAGGATTCCGGATCTGTCAAACCTAACCAACTTAGAATATCTGTATTTGTCTGATGGCGGTCGTTCTAGATCTCTTAATATGCCTCATGCACCACCAAACGTATGCCAAGCTCAAGAATTGCAGTGGATTGGGAGGTTAACTAAGTTGACGAATTTGAGATTGGACCTTTCAGGCATGACCATGTTGCCTGCTGACTTTAGTACCCTTACCGAACTCCATAATCTTGAATTACCAGGCCTCAGCTCTCAATTTCTCGAGCGGATTCCACCCAATATTGAGGGGTTGAGGTTCTTTGATCTTGAGTCCACACATGGATGGTCGTGCCTTCACACCTTCAAATATTTGAACAGAATAGATGTATGCAGGTCATCCTTGACAGAAATTCAACTGGATGTGCTTGCACAGTTGGAGGACCTTCGCCAATTGTATATATTGGACTGTCAATTCCTTGAGAGACTGTCTCACATGCAAAGCTTAAGAAAGCTATGGTTTTTTGGGGTTACTAATTGCCCACGGCTGATTGAGGTTCAAGGTCTCGAATATTCAGAATCAGTGGAGCATATACTTATTAGCTCCTGCCCATCTTTAAAAGAGCTACCTGATCTTTCCAGCTTACAAAACTTGGAAACACTGCATATATCTCACTGCGACTCGTTGGAAAGTTTGCCTGTTTTAGCGAATATGGAAACATGTCGTATTACTGTTGTCTCATGCAGGATGCTGCCTCGCGTTATATGTCCCTTTTCAGCTTTTGGATCAGGAAGGTTATGATGGGCAGCTTCCAATCCGCAATCAGAAGTGGCGGCATTTAAATGCCTTGGTCAGATTGCTCATCATCTTTTCTATGTATATCTATGTGTTGTGAGTACAAAACGTTCTCGCCCTTAGACTGAGATTGAAAAGTATCTATACTTAGCTGTTTATTTATTTTTATTTTTAAGTTTTGTACGCAAGACGTGACGAGATCCCCTAGAAGTTATTTGGGTCATTTGCCACCAGAAATTTCTAAATCGCCTTGCAAAGGTCTCCACGTCCTCGGCAATGAAGAAATGTAGGATCTTCTCCGCCTGTAAGTTGGTGGCTGCCACAATTACCTTGACGGACTTTGAACTTCCATTTTCTCCATTGTGCTTTCTTCCCTCCCTGTGTTCGCGCTAAAACGACACAAGTCTGGAAAATGCAGGTCGTGCCAAGTTGATTGTGGCTTGGCTTCAACGGAGCAGAAACTTCGGTGCAATGGGTCCTTATGCATTAGATAAGCGAGTGACGATTAAGAGGAGCACAAACTCGATCTTAGGTCCTCAAGTAGAGGTCTAGAATAGACTCGAATTCTCAATTGCGGGCTCCGGTAGTCGATGGGAGGAGATCTCAAGGGAGTTTGTTTTGACTACATTGAATCAAGTGACCAAGAAAGAAACGGTGCAAGTCCCATTGCTTGATAAAGAGATTAATATGTGGCTGGGAGTGCTAGAATATCCTACGGTTAGGATAATATTTTTATGGATCCTCTATATTTTAGAATTACTTTTTGTATAATTTTTGGGATTGTTTTCCTAGAATGTTCTAGATTAGGCTTCATTGTATCTATTTATTCCGGGCTTGTGCCTTAATACCTTACACAGTTTTTTGCCCAAATTCTTCCTCTCTATCATGGTTTCAGAGCAATTGCTCTATGCCTTTGTTTCTCTATAGTGACGTACATCATCACTGTGTAAGAGATTTAATTCATAATGTGGAAGCGAGGATCAATTATAGACAAACCTCCAGCCATTGTTCGTATTCATGTTCGTCGAAAATCCTAAAAAATCAAGGAAAATGTTGAGCACACACTACTAACCCAATTTCCTCACGTACTAATGGTGTATTCCAAATGTGAGGGTTTGTGTTAGACCTTGTGTTCACCCGTCAGAAATGAACGATCATTCCTTTTATAAACTGTCTCCTATCAAGACGGTTACCAAATGGATGGTTGTCACGAAGAGGTACGAAATGTGAAAAAATTACATGTTGAATAACCGCCATTTTAAAGAGAAAATATGAGTTCGGAAATGTGAGATCACAAAAATAAATAACATTCTCCCACTTGATCCCATAATTTTCACATGCAAATTATCCAACTAATTCCATGAAAAACTTTATGCTTAAAGAAAAGAAACAAAACACATGGATCATGGCGACATATTCTCTAAAAGTGAGTAATATTTTCTATGTATCACAATGCATCTTATTTCTTTAATGTCAGCCTATATGTGACAACATATCTTAATGAATAAACCTTATGTTTATGCCAAAACCAATGATAAATGTTATTCTCATAAACAACAAAATGTGTACACCAAAATTGAGAATCAACATTACAATAGAATAAGAGTTTCATACAAAAAAATCATCCATATGACGACAAATCACATAATGGGACCTATTCGCATAGTAGTCACATGATCCTTATACTTCATTGGTGGCATGCCTTTAGTTAAAGGATCAACTATTATCAATTCAGTGTTAACGTGTTCAATGACCACTTTATTCTCCTTAACACGTTCCCTTATGACTAAATACTTAATGTCAATATGCTTACTTCGACTGCCACTCTTGGCATTTTTAGCCATAAAAAATGCAACTAAATTGTCATAATATATTCTTAATGGCATAGAAATAAAATTATCAATTCTAAGCCCAATATGAAACTCTTTAACTATACACCATGTGAGGTATCCTCAAAACAAGAAACAAACTTAGCCTACATAGTGAAAGTAGCAGTCAAAGTCTGCTTGGCACTTCTTCATGAGATGGCTCTGTCAGCTAATAAAAAAATGTATCCAGATGTTGATTTTCATGAATCAACACAGCCCGTAAAGTCTGCATCCGAATAATTGACTACTTCTAGATTGTTAATTCGTCTATACATAAGCATGTAGTCTTTGGTATCTTGAAGGTATCTCATCACTTTCTTTGCAGCTTTCCAGTGGTCTATACTTAGATTACTCTGATATCTTCCCAACATTCCCATAGCAAAAGCGATGTTAGGTCGAGTGCAAACCTGAGCATACATCAAACTTCCAACAATAGAAGCATATGGAATGTTGTACATTTGTTCCATTTCTAGATCGTTCTTCGAGCATTGATTCAAATTGAACTTGTCACCCTTCACAATGGGTGTTATATTTGGTGAACAATATTTCATCCGAAATCTCTCTAGAACTTTATTGATATAGGTTTCTTAAGATAGTCCTAAAATTCCTCGAGGTCTATCTCTATGGATCTTAATGCCGATGACATAACATGCCTCACCCATATCCTTCATATCAAAACTCTTAGAGGGAAATTGTTTCACCTTATATAGAAATCCCTTATCATTGATTGCAAGTAAAATATCATCCAAATATTGTACAAGAAAATAAATTTTGCTCCCACTAACCTTTTGGTATATGCATTGATCCATGACATTCTCTACAAAACTGAAAGAAGAAATAACATCATGGAACCTTAAGTACCATTGGCGGGATGCTTGTTTTAGGCCATATATAGATTTCTTAAGCTTCCATACCAAATGCTCACATTTACTAGATATGAATCTATCAAGTTATTTCATGTAAACCTCCTCCTCTAGTTCTCTATTGAGGAACGTCGTTTTTACATCCATCTGATGTAATTCTATATCAAAATAGGCAACCAATGTCAAAACAATATAAAGAGAATCTTTCTTAGATAAAAGAGAAAAAGTCTCAGTGTAATCGATTCCTTCCTTTTGAGTGAATCATTTGGCAACGAGTCTAGCTTTATATATTTCAATGTTACCTAATGAATCCTTTTTAGTTTTGAAGACCCATTTACAACCAATGGCCTTCGCACCATTAAGCAACTCAACCAAATCACAGACTTCGTTAGATGCCATAGAACTCATCTCTTCCTTCATGGCATTATACCACAAATTGAATTTATCACTATCCATGACTTGTGAAAACGATTCAGGATAATTCTCAGCTCCAATATTGTAGTTAAACTCTTGTAAATACACAATATAATCACTAGGAATTGCCGATTTCCTTATTCTAGTAGATTTTCTCAATGTTGCATCAACATTCTCTTAAGGAGCATGTTGTCCAACTGGTTATTCAACAGTTTCTAGTAATTGCTGAATAACTAAATCTACTAGATCAATATCAGCAAATTGTGGAACTTCACCGATTGTTTGTTCAATAGCTAGTTAAACTGAACGGGTATTATGAGTAACGACCAACCTTAAACTTGAGGTGGAAGGTTGAGTATCTGTATGATCTTTCTTAGGAACAAGATCCTTCGATCGATCGCTCCAACTAATCAAGTTATTTTCAAGAAATATAGCATTTCTTGATTCCACAATCCTAGTGGTGTGAGATGGACAATAAAGCTTATATTCCTTAGACCTTTCGGCATATTTAATGAAATACCCACTTGTCACGCCCTGATCCTCGGGCACAAACACATCCTTCTCTTATGGTCGATTTTATAATGCGATATCACATGACTATGTATCGCCGACCCTTTCATTTCCTTAAGCACATGCGGAAGCAGTTATAAATCCCCAGACAATAAATCGATGGGATAGAAAAGCAATGTCATATTTTTCATATTGAAACTTATAACAAAACTTTTATACAAAACATAAACCAGAGTACTTCACAACTATTAACAACTTTTTACTTTCACTCTATTCACATCAAAACAAGATTCCCAAAAGAAGATGGAATCTCAGTCCATCCAGGTCGTACTTAGGATTCTTTTCTGGATCATCTTCTTCTTCAAAAATCTTTCTCCTCCTTAGTTTTCACTTCAGTGTTCTCCTTCTCCGATTCCTTCTCCTCGGGTTCATCTACGGGCTTGAAATGTTTTCCCCAAACTAGGATGAGACTATGTCTCAGCGAGTTCTACCCCACTAAGACCCGATTAGTAAACCATTATATTATAGGTTGCCTAAACACGCACAGGTCAGAGGACTTACCTTGGCCTCAGATCCCACCTGCAAGTTAATACAATTCATAATAGGCACCCATTTACTCCAAACAAATTGAACCAGTCGATTACATGTCACACAAATCATTCCCCACTGTGGAATATCTAAAAGCTAAGCCACGTGTAGTCTTTAGGACGACATCCCAAGTCTCCGAGCCACGTGCCTCAAACCTTGGGCCCACGTGTATTCTCTAAGGTGACCTCTTTGCCAAGGTGGTGCATCAAGTCACCGAGCCACGTGCCATTTTAGATGCTATTTCCGAATACTGGATCCACGTGCATTCTCTAAGGCACTAGTTCGCCAAAGTGACGCATCAGATCACCGAGCCACATGTCCTTTTTACGATGCCTAGGCCCACGTGCCTTCTCTTAGGTGCTAACTCACCAAAGTGATGCATCAATTCACCAAGCCACATGTCCTTTTAGATGCCATTCCAGAACGTCGAGCCCACGTGCATTCTCCAAGTGATATTCCAATTCACCGAGCCCACGTATTTTCTTTCAGGTGATTACCAACTTACTTTCGATACCAACAACCAATGCCTAACGATTTCTCAATCAAATAATCAAATCAACTCAATAATGACATATCCTAAAATTCACAATTTAAATCAATTCCATGCAATTTAAAGCTCAATTAAATAAACGGATTGCGTCACAACAATCAGCATAAAATTCTGATCACTGGCCATCCAGTTGAATTTCCGAAAAATAGATAATTAATTAATTAATTTTGAAAATTAATAATTAATCACTAAAAATCCAATTTAGGCCCGAATTGCCTAATTGAAGCCCGCTACGGGTCGGGAAAAATCCTGAGATGCTTTCAATAAATAGTAGACTACGTCTACTTGCTAATTGCACAATCAAAATATCTAACACGCATCACAATTGTCTAATAATCACTAATCTATTTTAATCTAACCACCTAATTGCATTTAATTAAACCTAACCAACCCCTAAGCATAATTAGCAAACTAAGCAGGGATTAATGAGATTACTTCACCAGAATCACAAGACAAATTGGATCAATCCGGACGGTGACGACGTGGATAACGATAAACCCCAGCACTGCCTCGGGTTTGGGGCCTGAAGCCCAAAAGCAGCCCGGTCGCTGGAAACCCCACTCGCTAAGGCTATTCTGGCTGGCTTAGGTTGGGTCTAGTGGCTAGGGCAGCTGCAAGGCGCCGAGGGAGGTGGAGGCTGTGAAGCCCGCCCCAAACGGTGGCCGGAGATGGCTGGGACGGGAAGGAACAAGGGCTAGCGAGGCCAACGGGCTTGGACGGCGACGGCGCAGGACGGCAAAGGCGCGGGCGGAGGCGGTGGAGGCGCTGGGCGCCGGGCTACGGTGGAAGCGTACTCATGCCTCAGACGTGGGCGCCAAGGGACGACGCACTGCGCCCGGCCTCTGCCGGAAGCTGTCAAGGTCTCGGCTTCTTCCGCCTCGGGTTCTATTCCATTCAAACGTAAAGGAGAGAGAGAGTGTAAGCCTGAGAGAGAGAAGGCCAATTTGAAATCTGGCAAGGGTAGGCCATGAAGGGGAGGGGAGAAGAGAGAGAGAGAGAGAGAGAGAGAGAGAGAGAAGGGAGAGAGAAAAGAAAATAATACTTTAATAAGAAAACACATTATTCTTATTACTTCTATTATTTTCCTTTTCTCATTCCTT
>SMSX01004363.1:0-24868 GCA_026573535.1 Eucalyptus polybractea
CACGGATTGCCAAATCCTCGACTATGATAGATGTGGATCATCAAGAGGCAATCGAGAAGTGAATGAGCTGAGGACATTGATAACTCATGGATAATGAGTTTCATCAACGGTGGAGATCATGCAAATGTCAAAGACACGGATTGCCAAGTCTCAAGATTGTTGTTCTGTTATATTCAACTATAAAGTTTGTTAGTTTGTTTTCTAGTAGTTAATCCTCTGTATTCTTTCTGTATATAGAGAGCGAATGTATTCGGTTGAGTGTTAAGAAAATCTAGATGATTCAGAAGGTTTTTGCTGTATTGCTCTTCAATCTTTTTTGTTCAATCAATGAAGAGACAGTGAAATAAGAATCGAAAACTTCTTCTCGAAAGCTTCTTCACGGATCATCTGTTATCATTCTTCATCTTCATTCTCTGTATTCTTGATTTCATAAGTTCTCATGGTATCAGAGCGGGAAGGTCGACATGCATCAGAATGAATTATGTCCAGTAATCAGTTCGTGAATCAAGTCAGAAGAAGTGAACGAACAATGAAGCTCTCTGGATCAAGGTAAACTCATAAGGGCTCAGGGCTCATAGCATTACTGTTATCATCTTCTTCAAAGGATCATAATAATGGCAATTAGAACTCCAAAATATCCTTTTCCGATACATGTGAATATCACAAACTTCGTCACAATCAAACTTGCTGAGGATAACTTTCTATTGTGGCAAGCTCAAATCCAAAGGTTTTTGAAAAGCCAAGATCTGTTTGGTTTTGTTAATGGAGATATTCCTTCACCCTCTCGAATGCTGCAAACAGAGGATGAAAGTTGTGAAACTGATCTTATTAATCCAGATTACACTGACTGGACCAGAACAGATCAGTTGATTTCATCATGGATCTCTGGAGCAGTTACTGAAAATATTTTGAGCTTGATAATTGGATTAGAAACATCATCCGAAGTATGGCAAGCTCTTCTGAAAAGGTTTACACAGAAATCAATTGCTAGAGAGTTCGAATTAAGGGGGAAACTGCAAACATGTCACAAGCATGAACAAACTCTTGCTGATTATCTCAGGGAATATAAATCCATATGTGATCAGTTGAATGCAATAGGCAAACCTGTGGATGATATAACCAAAATGTTTGGTGTATTGGAAGGTTTAGGTCCTGAGTATGAAAACTTTCGGACTACCATATATTGTTTGAAGCCTCAGCCAGAGTATGATGAGGTTATTGCTCAATTAGAAAGGTTTGAATCAAGACTCAAAAACCTTTCCAGGAGTCAGTTCAACCCGAATTTGGCATATTTTGGACAAAGACAGTTTCAGGTTCAGTCTAAAGATATCACAAATGAAGACTACTTTTCTCAAGCCTCTGGATTTATATCTCAAAGAGGAGGTTACAGAGGTGGTCGAAGCTATGGTCGTGGCAGAACTGGTAACAATAGGGGTCGTGGTTTTGAAAGATATCAGAATTACAGAACAGATATCTCCAGTCTAAGGCAAGGAAATCAACACCCTAGACAGAGAAATGTTATCTCTACAACAAAC
Organism: Eucalyptus polybractea; assembly: GCA_026573535.1. Classification (NCBI taxonomy): domain Eukaryota; kingdom Viridiplantae; phylum Streptophyta; class Magnoliopsida; order Myrtales; family Myrtaceae; genus Eucalyptus; species Eucalyptus polybractea. Next base: position 1,536 of record SMSX01004363.1, read on the forward strand.
CAAGGGTTTAGACCCTATACCACTTACTCACAAAGGTATCAAAATGTCAAGACTTATCCTTCTGCAAACTCAAGTAAGAACTTGCAGGATGAAAAAGAAACAAGTAGCATTCGACTAGAATGTCAAATATGTAAAAAGTCTGGACATGATGCTCTTCGCTGCTGGTATCGGTTTGACAATTCCTATCAAGCAGAGGATATTCCAGCAGCATTGACAGCAATGCATATTGAAGACTCAACAGGAAGTGAGTGGTATCCTGACTCTGGAGCTACAGCTCACATCAGTGCCAATCCTGGTATGCTCCATACCCTTTCTAAATATCAAGGACATGATACTGTTATGATAGGCAATGGATCATGTTTACCTGTAACTCACATTGGCAACACCTGGCTCAAAACAAAGAACAATACATTACCTCTTAACGATGTTCTAATTGTCCCAGAGATAAAGAAGAATCTCCTTTCAGTATCTAAACTCACAGATGACTTCCCTTGTTCTTTTATCTTTGACAAAACTGGTGTTTATGTAAAGGACAACAGTACCAACACAATGGTGAAGCTCGGAAGGAAAATTAGAGGGCTTTATCAAGTTAATCCACAGACCATAGAAGCCTTCTTTACTCAGCGGCAAAAGACAGTCGATGAAGATATATGGCACCAGCGTTTGGCTCATACAAATGCTCAAGTAGTTAAACATCTGCAAAAACAGAAGCTTATACAATTTGTTTCATCATCTCAGATTGTTTGCAGCAGCTGTCAAATAGCTAAAAGTACAGCTCTATCGTTCCCTTTTTCGGATTCTACATCAAGTTTTCCATTAGAAAGAATTCATTGTGACATATGGGGACCATCACCAGTCTGTTCCTTTCAAAAGTTTAGATATTATGTGATTTTTGTTGACAATTTCTCTCGATATTGCTGGCTATATCCCATGAAGTTGAAGTCTGAGTTTTATGACATATTTGTTCAATTCCAGAAGTTAGTTGAACGACAGTATAATCATCAGATTAAAATCTTCCAGAGTGACGGAGGAGGAGAATTCATAAGCAATAGATTTCAAAAACTTCTGAGACACCATGGAATAAGACAGCTCATATCATGTCCTCACACACCAGAACAGAATGGGGTCTCCGAGAGGAAGCATCGACACATCGTTGAACTGGGATTAGCTATGCTCTATCACTCAAAAGTTCCACTAAAATTTTGGGTGGATGCATTTGTAACAGCTAATTACATCATAAACATTCTTCCCACACCAAAGCTGCAGATGGACACACCTTATAACAAACTTCATAATAGACAGCCAAGGTATGATCATTTAAGAGTATTTGGTTGTGCATGCTATCCTTGCCTGAGACCGTATACAAGTCATAAACTTGATCCTCGATCTCTCCCCTGTATCTTCTTGGGTTATAGCAATCAGCACAAAGGGTATCGATGTTTGGTCCCATCTAATAATCGTGTATACATCAGTAGGCATGTTGTCTTTGATGAGTATTCTTATCCTTTTACAAAGAAGATGGTCCATGAATATGGACATTATACAAACTTATGCAAACAATGGATTGAAGGAATACATTTCCTCGAATCATCAAGAACCAAGTCACCAGCTACTGGATCCTTTCATTAGTCTGCCACAAACCAGATCCATCCTGATCTCCATGATTGCTATACTTATCATCCATATCACAGACAACAATCTCAGACCATTTCCTCGAGGAATATGCAAGATGAGACAATGACAGAAGGACAATCTGTCATGGCATCAATAGATGCTATGCCTCAAGATCATTTTACTTCTCAGGAACAATATACTGCCAGTTCTTTATCTTCACACAATGATCTACTAGCTGAAAGTAGTTCTAATTTAAGGCACTCCAATTCCAATTCCATTCTGTCTTCTTCTCAAGGTACTGGTAATAATCATCATATGCAGACTCGACTAAAGTCTGGGATTCGAAAACCAAATCCAAAGTATGCTTATTTAGCTGACTATCCAGTTCCTATGGAACCACGGTCTATCAAGTCAGCCTTAGCCAATGAAGCCTGGTATAGGGCTATGAAAGAAGAAATGGATGCTCTTGCTGAAAATCAAACATGGACATTGATCCCTAGAACTGACCAGATGAATGTAATAGGCTGCAGGTGGGTATATAAGACCAAACTCACACCAGATGGAGGCCTTGACAGACTCAAAGCTCGTCTAGTTGCTAAAGGCTTTCACCAAGAAGAAGGACTTGACTTCACTGAGACTTTCAGTCTAGTTGTGAAACACACAACAATTCGAATAGTGTTATCTCTGGCTATGATAAGGCACTGGCCAATACATCAGCTTGATGTTAAGAATGCTTTTCTTCATGGAGATTTGAATGAGACTGTATACATGGAACAGCCACCTGGTTTTATCAATCCCCAACAGTCAAACCATGTCTGTTTGCTTCACAAGTCTCTATATGGTCTTCGACAAGCACCAAGAGCTTGGTTTGATAAATTCAGCAAATTTTTACTCGAAAATGGTTTCTTCTGCAGCACAGCCGATCCATCATTATTTGTTCTTCATACAAACTCACATACAGTCCTATTGCTCCTATATGTTGATGATATCATCTTGACTGGCAGTTCACCACATCTCTTAACTACTCTTATTCAGAAACTTAGTCTTCAGTTTCATATGAAGGACCTTGGGTATATTCACTATTTTTTGGGCATTGAAGCCAAACGAACTTCACAGAACCTCTTTCTGTGTCAAACAAAATATTCTACTGACTTGTTGAAACGAGCTTATATGATCGACTGTAAACCAATCTCAACACCCCTGCCTCTTCGATCAATTTCAATGGCTAACACTGCAAATCTTCTTACAGATCCTATGGAATACAGAAGCTTGGTTGGTGCTCTTCAATACTTAACTATTACTCGACCAGACCTGGCATTTGCTACTAATCTTCTTTGTCAAAAAATGCAACAGCCTACTGTAGGAGACTTTCAGCAATTAAAAAGAGTACTTCGATATGTCAAAGGTACTATACATCTTGGAATTTATCTCCATTCTCAAAGTTCAGTACATCTCTATGGTTTCTCTGATGCGGATTGGGCTGGTTGTCCAACAACACGACGTTCAACAACAGGGTTTTGCACGTTTCTTGGATCCAATCTACTATCCTGGTCTGCTAAGAAACAACCTACAGTTTCCAGATCCTCAACTGAAGCAGAGTATCGTGCACTTGCTTCAACCACTACTGAACTCACCTGGATCACGTTTGTGCTACGAGATATAGGGATTTCCCTTCAGTCACCTACCAATATATATTGTGACAACAGATCAGCAATTTCTCTCACAGCCAATCCAATACTACATGCTCGAACCAAGCACATTGAAGTTGATTTTCACTTTGTTCGTGAGAAAGTCTCTTCTGGGTCTATTCGTGTTCAGTATATCTCTACTCATCTTCAATTAGCTGATATATTTACTAAGTCACTATCTCGCTTGTCTCATCTTACTCTCCGAACCAAATTGGGAATGGAATCTTTCACTCTTCCCAATTTGAGGGGGAATGTTAGAGAATCAAGATCAAAACCGTGTTCTGCTATATCAAGAAGTCAGCCACGGATTGCCAAGTCCTCGACCATGATAGATGTGGATCATCAAGAGGCAATCGAGAAGTGAATGAGCTGAGGACATTGATAACTCATGGATAATGAAGTTCATCAACGGTGGAGATCATGCAAATGTCAAAGACACGGATTGCCAAGTCTCAAGATTGTTGTTCTGTTATTTTCCACTGTAAAGTTTGTTAGTTGAAGTTAGTTAGTTCGTTTTCTAGTAGTTAGTCTTCTGTTTTCTATCCGTATATAGAGAGCGAATGTATTCGGTTGAGTGTTAAGAAAAACTAGATGATTCAGAAGGTTTCTGCTGTATTGCTCTTCAATCTCTCTTTGTTCAATCGATGAAGAGACAGTGAAATAAGAATCGAAAACTTCTTCACGGATCATCTGTTATCATTCTTCATCTTCATCCTCTGTATTCTTGATTTCATAAGTTCTCATGGTATCAGAGCAGGAAGGTCGACATGTATCAGAATGAATTTTGTCCAGTAATCAGTTCGTGCATCAAGTCAGAAGAAGTGAACGAACAATGAAGCTCTCTGGATCAATTTAAACTCATAAGGGCTCAAGGCTCATAGTATTACTGTTATCATCTTCTTCAAAGGATCATAATAATGGCAATTAGAACTCCAAAATATCCTTTTCCGATACATGTGAATATCACAAACTTCGTCACAATCAAACTTGCTAAGGATAACTTTCTATTGTGGCAAGCTCAAATCCAAAGGTTTTTGAAAAGCCAAGATCTGTTTGGTTTTGTTAATGGAGATATTCCTTCACCCTCTCGAATGCTGCAAGCAGAGGATGAAGGTTGTGAAACCGATCTTATCAATCCAGAGTACACTGACTGGACTAGAACAGATCAGTTGATTTCATCATGGATCTCTGGAGCTGTTACTGAAAATATTCTGAGCTTAATCATTGGATTAGAAACATCATCCGAAGTATGGCAAACTCTTCTGAAAAGGTTTACACATAAATCAATTGCTAGAGAGTTCGAATTAAGGGGGAAACTGCAAACATGTCATAAGCATGAACAAACCCTTGCTGATTATCTCAGGGAATATAAATCCATATGTGATCAGTTGAATGCAATAGGCAAACATGTGGATGATATAACCAAAATGTTTGGTGTATTGGAAGGTTTAGGTCCTGAGTATGAAAACTTTCGGACTACCATATATTGTTTGAAGCCTCAGCCAGAGTATGATGAGGTTATTGCTCAATTAGAAAGGTTTGAATCAAGACTCAAAAACCTTTTCCAGGAGTCAGTTCAACCCGAATTTGGCATATTTTGGACAAAGACAGTTTCAGGTTCAGTCTAAAGATATCACAAATGAAGACTACTTTTCTCAAGCTTCTGGATTTATATCTCAAAGAGGAGGTTACAGAGGTGGTCGAAGCTATGGTCGTGGCAGAACTGGTAACAATAGGGGTCGTGGTTTTGAAAGATATCAGAATTACAGAACAGATATCTCTAGTCCAGGGCAAGGAAATCAACACCCTAGACAGAGAAATGTTATCTCTACAACAAACCAAGGGTTTAGACCCTATACCACTTACTCACAAAGGTATCAAAATGTCAAGACTTATCCTTCTGCAAACTCGAGTAAGAACTTGCAGGATGAAAAAGAAACAAGTAGCATTCGACTAGAATGTCAAATATGTAAAAAGTCTGGACATGATGCTCTTCGCTGCTGGTATCGGTTTGACAATTCCTATCAAGCAGAGGATATTCCAGCAGCATTGACAGCAATGCATATTGAAGACTCAACAGGAAGTGAGTGGTATCCTGACTCTGGAGCTACAGCTCACATTAGTGCCAATCCTGGTATGCTCCATACTCTTTCTAAATATCAAGGACATGATACTGTTATGATAGGCAATGGATCATGTTTACCTGTAACTCACATTGGCAACACCTGGCTCAAAACAAAGAACAATACATTACCTCTTAACGATGTTCTAATTGTCCCAGAGATAAAGAAGAATCTCCTTTCAGTATCTAAACTCACAGATGACTTCCCTTGTTCCTTTATCTTTGACAAAACTGGTGTTTATGTAAAGGACAACAATACCAACACAATGGTGAAGCTCGGAAGGAAAATTAGAGGGCTTTATCAAGCTAATCCACAGACCACAGAAGCCTTCTTTACTCAGCGGCAAAAGACAGTCAATGAAGATATATGGCACCAGCGTTTGGCTCATACAAATGCTCAAGTAGTTAAGCATCTGCAAAAACAGAAGCTTATACAATTTGTTTCATCATCTCAGGTTGTTTGCAGCAGCTGTCAAATAGCTAAAAGTACAGCTCTATCGTTCCCTTTTTCGGATTCTACATCAAGTTTTCCATTAGAAAGAATTCATTGTGACATATGGGGACCATCACCAGTCTGTTCCTTTCAAAAGTTTAGATATTATGTGATTTTTGTTGACAATTTCTCTCGATATTGCTGGCTATATCCCATGAAGTTGAAGTCTGAGTTTTATGACATATTTGTTCAATTCCAGAAGTTAGTTGAACAACAGTATAATCATCAGATTAAAATCTTCCAGAGTGACAGAGGAGGAGAGTTCGTAAGCAATAGATTCCAAAAATTTCTGAGACACCATGGAATAAGACAGCTCATATCATGTCCTCACACACCAGAACAGAATGTGGTCTCTAAAAGGAAGCATCGACACATCGTTGAACTGGGATTAGCTATGCTATATCACTCAAAAGTTCCACTAAAATTTTGGGTGGATGCATTTGTGATAGCTAATTACATCATAAACATTCTTCCCACACCAATGCTGCAGATGGACACACCTTATAACAAACTTCATAATAGACAGCCAAGGTATGATCATTTAAGAGTATTTGGCTGTGCATGCTATCCTTGCCTGAGACCATATACAAGTCATAAACTTGATCCTCGATCTCTCCCCTGTATCTTCTTGGGTTATAGCAATCAGCACAAAGGGTATCGATGTTTGGTCCCAACTAATAATCGTGTATACATCAGTAGGCATGTTGTCTTTGATGAGTATTCTTATCCTTTTACAAAGAAGCTGGTCAATGAATATGGACATTATACAAACTTATACAAACAATGGATTGAAGGAATACATTTCCTCGAATCATCAAGAACCAAGTCACCAGCTACTGGATCCTTTCATCAGTCAGTCACAAACCAGATCCATCCTGATCTCCACGATTGCTATACTTATCATCCATGTCGCAGACAACAATCTCAGACCATTTCCTCGAGGACTATGCAAGATGAGACAATGACAGAAGAACAATCTGTCATGGCATCAATAGATGCTATGCCTCAAGATCAATCTACCTCTCAGGGACAATATACTACCAGCTCTTTATCTTCACACAATGATCTACTAGCTGAAAGTAGTTCTAATGAAGGGCACTCCAATTCCAATTCCATTCTGTCTTCCTCTCAAGGTACTGGTAATAATCATCATATGCAGACTCGACTAAAGTCTAGGATTCGAAAACCAAATCCAAAGTATGCTTATTCAGCTAACTATCCAGTTCTTATGGAACCACGGTCTATCAAGTCAGCCTTAGCCAATGAAGCCTGGTATAGGGCTATGAAAGAAGAAATGGATGCTCTTGCTGAAAATCAAACATGGACATTGATCCCTAGAACTGACCAGATGAATGTAATAGGCTGCAGGTGGGTATATAAGACCAAACTCACACCAGATGGAGGCCTTGACAGACTCAAAGCTCATCTAGTCGCCAAAGGCTTTCACCAAGAAGAAGGACTTGACTTCACTAAGACTTTCAGTCCAGTTGTGAAACACACAACAATTCGAATAGTGCTATCTCTAGCTATGATAAAGCACTGGCCAATACACCAGCTTGATGTTAAGAATGCTTTTCTTCATGGAGATTTGAATGAGACTGTATACATGGAACAGCCACCTGGCTTTATCAATCCTCAACAGTCAAGCCATGTCTGTTTGCTTCACAAGTCTCTATATGGTCTTCGACAAGCACCAAGAGCTTGGTTTGATAAATTCAGCAAATTTTTACTCGAAAATGGTTTCTTCTGCAGCACAGCTGATCCATCATTATTTGTTCTTCATACAAACTCACATACAGTCCTATTGCTCCTATATGTTGATGATATCATCTTGACTGGCAGTTCACCACATCTCTTAACTACCCTTATTCAGAAACTTAGTCTTCAGTTTCATATGAAGGATCTTGGGTATATTCACTATTTTTTGGGCATTGAGGCCAAACGAACTTCACAGAATCTCTTTCTGTGTCAAACAAAATATGCTACTGACTTGTTGAAACGAGCTTATATGGCCGACTGTAAACCAATCTCAACGCCCCTGCCTCTTCGATCAATTTCCATGGCTGACACTGCAAATCTACTTACAGATCCTATGGAATACAGAAGCTTGGTTGGTGCTCTTCAATACTTAACCATTACTCGACCAGACCTGGCATTTGCTACTAATCTCTGTCAAAAAATGCAACAGCCTACTGTAGGAGATTTTCATCAATTAAAAAGAGTACTTCGATATGTCAAAGGTACTATACATCTTGGAATCTATCTCCATTCTCAAAGTTCAGTACATCTCTATGGTTTCTCTGATGCGGATTGGGCTGGTTGTCCAACAACACGACGTTCAACAACAGGGTTTTGCACGTTTCTTGGATCCAATCTACTATCTTGGTCTGCCAAGAAACAACCTACTGTTTCCAGATCCTCAACTGAAGCAGAGTATCGTGCACTTGCTTCGACCACTGCTGAACTCACCTGGATCACGTTTGTGCTACGAGATATTGGGATTTCCCTTTAGTCACCTACCACTATATATTGTGACAACAGATCAGCAATTTCTCTCATAGCCAATCCAATATTACATGCTCGAACCAAGCACATTGAAGTTGACTTTCACTTCGTCCGTGAGAAAGTCTCTTCTGGATCTATTCGTGTTCAATATATCTCTACTCATCTTCAATTAGCTGATATACTTACTAAGTCACTATCCCGCTTGTCTCATCTTACTCTCCGAACCAAATTGGGAATGGAATCTTTTACTCTTCCCAATTTGAGGGGGAATGTTAGAGAATCAAGATCAAGATCATATTCTGCTATATCAAGAAGTCAGCCACAGGAGGTCCTCGACTATGATAGATGTGGATCACCAGAAGGCGATATGGATTACCAGAAGGCAATAAAGAAGTAAATGAGCTGAGGACATTGATAACTCATGGATAACGAGTTTTATCAACGGTGGAGTTCATGCAAATGTCAAAGACATGGATTGCCAAGTCTCAGGATTGCTGTTCTGTTATATTCAGCTGTAAAGTTTGTTAGTTGGAGTTAGTTAGTTCGTTTTCTAGTAGTTAGTCTTCTGTTTTCTATCCGTATATAGAGAGTGAATGTAATCGGTTGAGTGCTAAGAAAAACAAGATGATTCAGAAGGTTTCTGCTGTATTTTTCTTTGATCTCTTTTTTGTTCAATGAATGAAGATACAGTGAAATAAGAATCGAATACTTCTTCACGGATCCTCTGTTATCATTCTTCATCTTCATCCTCTGTATTCTTGATTTCATAAGTTCCATTGAGCGAGATGCTCACATTTTGTATTTAATATCAATTTTCGGATTCTTTTTATTTTTTCTATTATTTATTTTTCTTGAAATGTGTTTTATTTGTCGACTTAAATTCAGATATTAACAGACATTTATTAAATCATAACAGCGACTGTAGCATCCTACATATGAAAATAAAATATTAACTCAATAACGGATGCGCAAAACATATTGGTTTGATTTGAGTGAAATTAAATTCATACTACTTGTATGTAAGCATGTTGAGCGGATATTAATTTACTCAATCCTCGCCTCAATCCCAATAATATTGAAATCATTAGGCAGAAAAATTGCTACATGTGAAGTCCTTCACACACACACATGATTATCCATTCAATTTTTCCAATAAAGATTACTGATGAATGGAGGAGGGCAAGTACTTTGGAGGCTTTGCTAATTGCATTGCCATTTGCTCTTCTATCAAATACTTGTATTGATTGGATTGCAAATTATGACATCTTGATTTTCAACCCTGCTTTCGATTAAATGAAATAGATTTTTCATCAACGCGCCTATAGTCTTTTTCTTTAAGCTGATCACTTACGAGATAATTAATCTATGTGGTGATGTCGTTAAGGAATCTAAACGTGACAGATTTGAGAATTCAACTAAAACTCGACTGCTCAACCGTGCTAATCTACAAGGGTCAATATGGTACCATCAAAATTGATTAAAGATCGAAGATAGGTCGGTTCGATAGAGGCATGTAACTAAAGCGTGGGTGATTCCACCTAATTGCAAAATTCTCGTCAAACGGCACTAAACTGATTTTTCTGTTGTTTCTATACCATATGCCTGTATTTGAAATTTCGAGATTTTCACGATAACCGAGAATCGCCAATGAGTCAAAAATGTATAATGTAGATAAAAAATAATAGACCACAGCTCAAATGTGCTAAAAATTCCTAAAATCTACCTGGTAGGTTAGATCATGATAAAATCGCGTCCGGTTGAAATTAACCACAAAATTGAACCCAATTTCAGAAATTGAAAGTTTTGTCATGTCACAATTTATTTAAGGAACGTCAATTCATCCTCTGAGGAATTTTTGGCAAGTTTGAATTTTCGGCAAAAAATCAAAGTTTGGCGAATTTGGACCGGTAAGTTCGGATAGGCCAAATTGGGTGCATTTTTGGCCGTCAAGTTGGATTACTTGGTGAGGGAAATTGTAGATTTGAGTGTGGGCATCCTTCATGACATTTTGGCCATGGAATTGAGTCCAATTAGAGAGGATTTGAATTGAAAATGAAGTTGGATACTTGGAAATTCGTATGCCTAGGTGGGAGGCAACATTTTAGCTCAACCTTTGGCTTCTTGGAGAAGATTGATGAAGGAAAATGGCTGTGGATGAGGTTGCAGCAAGTGGGGGCCAAGTAATGAGTGCTCTTGATATTTTGTGAAGACTTTGAGGGCTCTTTGTTCCCCTCAAGCCAACAGCAACTCTCATTCTTCTTCCTTGTTGTTCTATCCTCCATTGTTGCTGTTTTGGAACCCAAGACTAGCAGAAAACCAAGTCAACTCCCTTGCTGTCGACCACCCTTTGCCACCGAAGCCGCATGCCCGCATGCCATCCTGCTCATCGTTGTGCACAAGCCCCACGTCCGTGCCATCACTCGCGTGTCAGCCCAGCGTCCCGAAGCCCCTAGCCACCGTCATAGCTCCTTTGAAGAATCACTTGTTGGTTGTCATGTCCCAGAGCCACTAATTGGCAACCTAGTCCATTATTAGCCGCTGACAGCCGGAGCTCCATAAAAAGCCAAGGCGCTAACCAATACAATCAACCAACCATAAGAGCCAAAACTCACAGGATTGGGCTATGAGCTTTAATGACCGTTTTTAGCCTCTTCCGGACCTCATTGGGCGTCGCTGTAGGCCCGTGTTCCGCTCACCTCCGCATCACCGTCGCTGTGAACTCACCGGTTCGCTAATCCAGTGAGTTTACTTGTTAAACATTGCTTATGAAGTTAATTATGCTTAGAGTGGGATTAAATTAGGCTAAGCTTGATTTAGGTGGTTAGATTAGTGTAATTAGTAGTTTAGTTAATTAATTAGGCTTATTAGATGGTTAGATTAGATTAGTTAAGGGTTAATTAGGTTGTATTATTTAATTAGAATAGTGCATTATTTTTCTAAGTTCAATTAGGTGGTTAGATTAACATATTTAGCTTAATTAGGCATTTATCTAATTAATTTGTATTTATTTAATTATTTTTGTAATTTACTTAATTATTTAATATTTTCCGGAAATTATATCGGGATAGCCAGTTGCCAAAATTTCGTGCTGATTGTTGTGGTGTAATCAATTTTTTTGCAATTGAGTGCTAATTTGTGCAATTAAGTGATGATTGTTAATTTTGAGTGTGTAAATTTTAGTATTTAATTAGAAAATACCGGATGTTGGGTTTTGACACCAAAAATGATTTTAAGTATTATATCAAATAGTAAGATTTTTAAAAGAAATGATATCACTTTTTATGGCTCAAACTGACCGTGTATCCACACACGATTATTATACCGGATGTTTTTAATATGAAGAAATTAGGCCAAGTTTATTATTTTAATTGAGACATTTGAGTGCAAAGCACAATATCCTTAGCCGGGATTATATATGTATGGAATTGCTACGAGAACCCATCACGATCTTTTGAGTTGGACGATGCTCCTTCGGGAATGCCCCAAGTCAACGGATGCCGGTCGTAGACTGGACTGATGCTCCTATATGGAATGCCGTCTAGACATAGACGTTGCCGTGCTCGATGGTGCGAGACGACACCCGGTTATGCCGGAAGACCGCTGACTATTGAGTCGGCTATGGCCGTTGGGTTGTAATCAATTAGGACACGTGAATGAGTATTTTAACCACGCCTGATTATGGGACAAAATTGTATGACACCGAATGGGACGTGTCATAACAATTTGGCCTTATAATCAGAACTCCTGTGATTGATTGAGATATAAATTAAAATGTTCCAATTGATGAGTATATTTACTACAATTATATGTGATATGAATTGTACTAATGTGCAGGAAGAAACTGAGGCGATGTGAGTCTTGGTGACATGTGGTTAGACTGTCTCTAAGTATATTTCCTTCCTAATTGGGATTTATGGCGTGAACTCGCTGAGACATTGTCTCACGCCGTCGTGGATTTTATCTTTACAGGTCCCTAGATAAAGGTCCATCCGGTTCATTTTGGATAGCCGCAGGGGCATAGCGAGCAAAGCACCATCGTTCATGTCCCCGGGAGCCCCTAGCTCCATGAGCTCATCATGACCACTATCTTGGTCGATGAGGGCCTACTACAATGGGTACCTCATTGATTCAAAGCGTGGTTTGTCATGGGCCTAATGGGGAATGGGAATGTCCCATTTAGGGTTTCGACATACCCTTTGTTACGGGCAAGGGAGTAACTGACCCACCTAACGGTGTCGTAGTGGACCCGGATCACAAATAAGAGGGTCCGGGGTAGGGTTGGCTAGATAGTTCTTTTTGAGACCGTGACTTTTGTACATATATATAACTTTGTAGGCTGACCTTGGTTGTTTATAAAAGTGTTTTGTGAAATTTGTTAGCCTGTTTTCTATCCCATGTTGAGTATTGTCTGGGGTTATTTATTAGCTTCCGCATGTGTATTTTAATGGGTTGGCGACACATCTTGGAACGCCGTATTTTTATTAACCATTGAGAGATATGCATGTGCTTGAGATTTGGGGTGTGACATCCCTGTCCGAAGTGGTATTAGAGCTGGTCAGTGTTTGGAGTAATAAGATGCAATGGGTTTTTGGGATAGTTAGTAAGAAAAGCTTTTTTATTATGCTAATGCATGTGTTGGATAGCTGTTTGGTAGCTTGTTTATGATGATCATTCAATTTCTAATTCTGTATAGAATTGAAAAGTAGGTTCTATAGAGAGTCTACAAGATGAGTGATCAAGAGTAGAGGATACCTAGAAAGAGGACCATAGGATTTGTGACTCGAGGTAGAATGCTGACAAGGGTCGGTACCCAAGGTGGTCAAGGTAGAGTACAGGCTTAGGCTAGTGCAAGTGGAATAGTATCGCTGCTAGTCGGTGCTAGTGTAGCAGCACCTGGCGATCCTAGAATCAAGAGGATCGTGCAAGCACTAGAGATGCTGGGGAATGTGATACGGTAGCAGATCCAGAATCAAGCTGCCATCGCCACCACTACAGCTTTCGTTACTGCAGCTGCCACTATTGCTGCCAATGCCACCGCAGCTGCTGCCATACCTGCCGAGGTTCCACCTAGACATGTAGTTGTTGAGAGACCTATGCACAAGCTCATCAAGCAGTTTCTGAAGTTGAACCCACCGAGGTTCACTGGTCTAGGAGATCCCAAGGCTGTAACCCTTTGGATCCAGGACTTGGAGAAGGCCTTTGCACTGCTAAGGTGCACAAAGGATGAAAAGGTGATCCTTGCAGTATATCAACTGCAGGGTAATGCAAGTACTTGGTGGAGCTATCTTCATTATTTTTTAGGAATTGAAGCTAAACGTACTCCTCTGAATCTATTTCTATGCCAAACAAAGTATGCTACCGATTTGCTTAAACGAGCTCATATGGCAGAATGCAAACCAATCTCAACACATTTGCCACTTAGATCAGTTACCATGATCAATGATGAAAATCAGTTAACTGATCCTTTTGAGTACAAAAGCTTAGTAGGTGGTCTTCAGTACTTGACAATTACTCGACCAGATCTTGCCTTTACCACAAATCTGCTCTGTCAAAAGATGCAACATCCAACAGTGGTAGATTTTCATCAATTAAAGAGAGTCCTTCGATATGTTAAAGGAACTATACACCTTGGCATTTATCTCCACTTTAATAGTTCCATAAGCCTCTACGGCTACTCAGATGCTGACTGGGCAGGGTGTACTGCTACTCGACGATCCACTATAGGTTTTTGCACTTATCTTGGATCTAATCTGCTTTCTTGGTCAACTAAGAAATAACCCACTGTTTCACAATCCTCCACAGAAGCTGAGTATCACGCACTTGCATCAACCACTACTGAACTCACTTGGATCAGCTTTGTTTTACGTGATATTGGCATTCCTCTCCCATCACCAACACTTTTAATTTGTGACAACAGATCAGCTATTTCTCTCATAGCTAATCCAATATTGCATGCTCAAACTGAGCATATCGAAGTTGATTTCCACTTTGTTCGTGAAAAGGTTTCTTTAGGGTCCATCCATGTTCGACATATTCCTAGTCATCTTCAGTTAGCTGATATCTTCACCAAATCCCTCTCATGATTAGCTCATATTACTATTCGAACCAAATTGGGAATGGGATCCTTAACCCTTCCCAATTTGAGGGGGGATGTTAAATATAAAGGAACTGAGTTTTCTCAATCATTAGTTACTATAAATTCAGCAGATAATATTGATAAAGGAAGAGAAAGAACACGTGTGGAAAAACAGAAGACAGAAAAGCAACAACGAGCTGATGATACAAAAAAGCAACAAAGAGCTGGTGATCAACGGTGAAGAACTCGTGATGAAGACAAACTTGGATTGACATCAATGAAGAAGAAGCCTGAAATGAAGATTGACATGGATCGCCAAGTTATAACAGATCTAAACTAACACATGTGTGGTTATTCAGCTGAAAGTGGGGAAAAACAAATGTAGAAACAGTTAGTTGTATTATGTTTTCTTTATGAGCTGTATTCAATTTTTCTATTCCGTTAAGTACTCTTCTTCTTCCTCGATGAAGTAGAAGAATATACAGAAGATCAAGCTGAGAGAGAAAGTGAGAGCAATCATCCATGGATGCTCTGCACTGAATAGCAGATACATGTTGAGATAGAGAGATAGAAACAGGGGAGGAAGAACAGAGGATTTGTATTCATAATTGTTCAATAATACATAGAAAGCTTTGTAGTACAATCTTATTGAAGTAAAGTGATTCGAGTGTTTCATTCACTGATTCTTCTGTATCTAGATTCATTTTCTTCACCTCCATCTTCATCTTCACAGGGAAAATGGCTGAGATTGGGTTGATAGTCAATTTATAAATGTGAGAAAAAGCCACAAAGACTCGTCCTTATTCCCCGCAGGAATTGGGTCCCACTTAGAAAAAAAAATTATTATATTTTTTCGAATCATGTATTAAAAATAAATAATTGTTAGAGTTTTTGTATGAATAATTAGTTTTTGTGAAAGGGATTGGTGACCACATTTTTAAGTTCGCGAGAAAATCTCACATTGTAAGCTAGTTTTTAGGGTGATAATGGCCCAAGATCACTAAAATCTAGTATCAGAGCCTAGATGACCAATAAGTTTGAACCCAACAATTACACGGGAGAGTTACAAGTTGTTGCGGCTCTAAACCAGACCTGATATGTGAGGGGAAAATTGTTGAGATTAGGTTGATAGTCAATTTATAAATGTGAGAAAAAGCCAGAAAGGCTCAAGACCACCTAACAAGTCTTAACTTATAAGATATCCGAATCATTATTAAATATTTTTTGTCAATTATTCAAGCAAGGTCGGGCTAATATCAGTCCCCGCTCACCCCGCCTGCAGCCAAATGCCCCGCAAGGCATTTTTCGTAGGGAAAATTTGCCCCTTAACGTTAAACCTAGCTCTTTCTTCCTCGCATTGCAGGAATTTTGTTACTGTGGATATTAATTAAAATCACTTAAATATTAACGTTAAATAAGCGTAACAGCATTATTTTACTTTACATTACAATATTTCGTAAAATGCAATACTAGAATAAAAATCACTGAAATACTGCAAATTATGTGCACTATCATTGTCCACGATGACCATAACCGATTTATTAATCAAACATGTTACATATATTATAATATCTTGTTGATGAATAATTTCGAATATTTAATGTAATCAAAACATGGTAACTAGCACAACTCTGCATTACTTAATCAGGTAGTAGATATGATTATATAGAATAGAGTAATCAAAGAGGACATTATTCCTACCCTAATTATTACCTTAACTGTTTTAGTTGGTTCAATAATTTGTTATATATTTACATGACATATGACGATTTTCACATTTTTTTTTTCAACTTGGCATGAATAACTAATAATTTGATTACACTAATGATTCCCAACAGTCTTTTGTTGTTTAGAATTTTCCTCAACAACGGTATCAATGTCTCTCGTTTTTTCATAAGTTTTTGAGGCCATATCATTCGTAACATTTCCCATAACTTTCCTATGCAGTTGGTAAGTTTCGTTTCACCTATTCGAAGTAAACCACCAGAACATTGCTACTAACTTTCCTAACTTACTCGTAAATTCTAAGGTCAACTCATTCCTAAAGTTCCACATGACTTTCCCATGTAGTTCGCAACTTTCGAAACTTTGCAATGCACTTCCAATCCACCATTGCTGCTTCTGTTCCTTCTGATTATAGGAATTTAGACTTTCGAAAAAGTTGGAAGAAAAGTCGCGTGAGGTCACTGAGAGCGTAAACGGGTAAAGTATAAAAGAAACTTCGTGGAAGACACTTGGAAGACAACTAAAGTCCGCTGCCAGTGTCCAAGACATTTCCAACTAGTGATATCATTGACCAGGAGGGAAAGAGCAAGAAGAAGACCTAAAGGTGACGAGACTGAAGAAGAGAAAGAAGCCGTCTCATGCTGCCATAGCACGGTATAATGTCGGGAACTCTTAATAATCTGCGGCAAACGTTCAGTAATAGGAAGAACCAAATGAGTTCAATGAAAAGTAAAGTAGGAACGTAGAAAAGAGACCGCGCAGGAGACCTCTAAAAGAAACTCATAAAGTCCACCATTACTGTTTCTCTTCCTCTTGATTCTGCACGGCAAATGGGCCAAATGAACTGCTTTCTTCGTTTTTTCGTTTCTGCGTAAAGTCAACTTTGGCTGCTTGGTTTATTCCAAACGAAAGGATCCCTCTAAAACAGTAACATGATGGAAATTTCGCGGACACAATCATTCAATCAACCGATTGATTTAGGCTTCCGAAAAAGTTGTGAAAAAACCGTGTGAGAGATCATGGGAAGTAGAGTGAGAACGTAGAATGAAACCAGTGGAGGAGACTTCTTGATTCTGCTATTAGTTTCCACGCAACGCATGTCACATAAAAAGAAAAGTTAAACCAAAAAACAGGAAAATAAATTTGAGCTGTCCCATAACCTTCTCGCTCCTCCTTCACATGGCTGGCGGATTCGGATGGGGAAAAGCTCCGCGACTTGCAAAATCGAGGACTTGTGTAACTCAACTCTTCGTGGACCTGCCATGTCCCTTTCGATTCACATACGGGACCCCACCCAGAGGCCTCAATAAATGCAGCTCCATGGCCTTCTCTCCCTCCCGATTTTCTCGCATCTAGTTTTCTGCTTGGAGTCGTCGCTTGGGTTCTCTGAGGTTACTCTGTGAATGGCGATTGCGGCGAAAGTTCAGCTGGTTTGGTGTCCCCGGTGCGAGAGTCTGTTGCCGGAGCCCACCGACTTCTTTGTTTACCGATGTGGTGGTTGCGGAGCTATTCTTCAGGGTGAAGTTCCTTTCTTTCCTTTTTGCATTTTGCTTTGCGCTCGCCGAGTCAATTTGAGTCTTGTTTGGTTAATGGGAATACTGTGGACAGCGACATAGAGATGGATGGTTCGCAATTTGCTAAAACATCGAGGCATCGCGTTAGATGTGTTTGGTTGGAACTTTGATGTTGTTCCACAGGATAATGATTCTTAATTTAGGGGTTATCAATTCTGTCTTAACAACTTAACAAACTATGGTATCGTGTCTCGGTTTCAAAATAACGTCTTTGTCCATGCTCGCTCATCATGTCATGAGGATTTTTTGCTTACGGTCGGACAAAGGGCTTCTCGTGATTGATTTGATTGTTAAAAAGGTAGGGAACGAGAGAGAATAGACATTTCACTTCAAGAAGTAAATAAAGCCGATTTGTAGAAGGCTAGAGAGGTTTAGTGGACGTAAGTAAGTACCCGATTGAACTCAAAACCTCGGTACTTGTCATTTCTGCTGCAGTCGGAAAATTTGGAACTCTGATGTATGTGGAAACTATAAGCAGGGTAAGTTGACTATGTTTAAAGAGAAAAGAAATGTTATTCGTCAAGCTAAAATCTTTCTTTCCTCCACATGCAGCAAAACGTAAAGTCCAGGCATCTGATTGCTCATCTGAGGAGTCTGATCACAAAAGGATTAGAAGGATTTCCGAAATATCTGAGAATCTCTCAGAAAAAGCAACAGCCAACTTGTGCAGCACTGCTGCTTGGGATATAAAACCTGATGTGGGTTCTTTGAGTTTTGATCGCAGGGGTTTGGAGGGAAACGGTACAGCAACCAACTTGGAAATAACTGCTGGTGGGGACTGTGTATCCTTATCCGCTGTTAGCAGTGGCAGTATAGAAGCCACAAAGGAACCTGTCCATAAACCAACAGAAATCCTTGAAATGACGATCGAGTCGAAAGTTCGGCTGGTTAGGTGTCCCAGGTGCAAGCAGCTGTTGTCGGAGTCCACCAAATGCCCTGTTTACAAGTGTGGTGGTTGCGGAGCTATTCTTCAGGGTGAAGTTCCTTTCTTTCTTTTTTGCATTTTGCTTTGCGCTCGCCGAGTCAATTTGAGTCTTGTTTGGTTAATGGGAATACTGTGGGCGGTAATATGGAGATGGATGGTTTGCGATTTGCTAAAACATTGAGGCATCGCGTTAGATGTGTTTGGTTGGAACTTTGATGTTGTTCCGCAGTATAATGATTCTTAATTTGGGGATTATCAATTCTGTCTTAACAAATTATGGTATCGTATCTCGGTTTCAAAAGAACGTCTTTGTCCATGCTCGCTCATCATGTCATGAGGATTTTTTGCTTACGGTCGGACAAAGGGCTTCTCGTGATTGATTTGATTGTTAAAAAGGTAGGGAACGAGTGAGAATAGACATTTCACTTCAAGAAGTAAATAAAGCCGATTTGTAGAAGGCTAGAGAGGTTTAGTGGACGTAAGTAAGTACCCGATTGAACTCAAAACCTCGGTACTTGTCATTTCTGCTGCAGTCGGAAAATTTGGAACTCTGATGTATGTGGAAACTATAAGCAGGGTAAGTTGACTATGTTTAAAGATAAAAGAAATGTTATTCGTCAAGCTAAAATCTTTCTTTCCTCCACATGCAGCAAAACGTAAATTCCAGGCATCTGATTGCTCATCTGAGGAGTCTGATCACAAAAGGATTAGAAGGATTTCCGAAATATCTGAGAATCTCTCAGAAAAACAACTGACCAACATTGCAGCATACGCTGGGATATAAAACCTGATGTGGGTTCTTTGAGCTTTGATCATGTGAGGGTTTGGAGATGAATATGACAACCAACTTGGAAATAACTACGGTGCGGGAACTATGTATCCTCATCCGGCTGATGGCAATTATGTGATTATAGAAGCCACAAAGGAACTTGTCCATAAATCAACACGTATCCCTGAAATGACGATGCTGCAAGAAGAAAAATCTTGCCAGCTCGATTGCGTAACATCATCAACCTCCATGTCATATGGATATGACTATGATGTCTTCTTGAGTTTTAGAGGACCTGATACTCGCTCAGGCTTTACAAATTTCCTCTATACCAGGTTGTTTGGTGCTAAAATCCACACATTTAAGGACGATGAAGAGCTTCGAGTTGGAGAGGAGTTGGGTCCTGAGTTGCTCAAAGCTATCAGGCAATCAAAAATTTCAATTCCCATCTTTTCCAAGGGCTACGCATCTAGTAAATGGTGTCTTAATGAGTTGGTCCATATGGTACAGTGTAGTAAAAAAAGGAGACAGAAGATTATGCCCATTTTTTATGACGTTACTCCAGCAGAGGTCCGTCATCAAATTGGATCTTATAAAGAAGCCTTTCTTTTGCATGAGAAGAACTTCGGTGTAATAATCAGTGAGTGGAAAGATGCTCTCAACCACGTTGCCCATCTAAAAGGATGGGACAATTTGAAGAACAATAGGTATGTCATTTCTAGGTCATCATTTGGGCACGGTGTTTCCATATTATTACCTTGTTCTTCTAATTATGTTTTTCCTTTTCTTTCCATAATATTAGAGGTGAAGGAGAACTGGTAGACGAGATTGTCCAGGAGGTTATAGAGGAGTTGAAAACACCTAATCTGCTGGGGACAGACTGCTTGGTCGGAGTTGAACATCACGTGAATGAAATTGATAGAATGCTATGTGGCGATTCAGAGGACATAAAAATTCTCGGAATCTATGGTATGGGGGGTGTAGGGAAGACTACTCTTGCCAAAATCATCTACAACCGGCTGTCAAATCATTTTGAAGCTTGTTGCTTTCTTTCTGGTGTCAGAGAAACTTCCCAGCTAAAAGGCATTGAGTGTTTGCAGAATCAGCTACTCTCTGATATCCTGAAAAGAGACTGGCGGAACATTAGTAATGTTGAATATGGAATTAAGACAATAAATGAAAGGTTGCGTGGCAAAAAGGTTTTGGTTCTACTTGATGATGTTGATGAAAGGATTCATTTGAATGCACTTATGGGAAGGCCAATGTGGTTGGGAAAAGGAAGTATATTAATTATCACCAGTAGAAACACGGATGTCTTCAATGTGCCTGAGGTTTGTTGTAAATATGAGCTTACTGGAATGGACGTCAATCAATCTCTTCAACTTTTTTGCAAACATGCTTTTAGAAGAGATCATCCTTTGGATGGATATGCTACTCTCTCCAATGAAGTGGTAAAAATGACAGGAGGTCTTCCTCTTGCTCTTGAGGTTATAGGTTTACAACTATTTGGTAAAAGCAAAGATTTTTGGGATGTTACATTACAGAAATTGGAAAAGGTTCCTCATAAGGAAGTTCAGAGCAAGTTGAAAGTAAGTTATGATGCTTTGGATTATCGGCAAAAGAAGATTTTTCTTGATATAGCCTGTTTTTATATTGGATGTGATAAAGGGACTGTGCTTCAAAAGTGGACTTCTGATCTCTTCCCAGGTGAAGCTCTTCAAGTACTTCAGCAGAGGTCTTTGATAAAAATTGGAGAAGACAATAAGCTATGGATGCATCCTCAGCTAAGAGACCTTGGTAGAGATATTGTTTGCCAAAAACATAACAAGGAATTATAGGATAGACCGGTTAAAGGAGTCATGAGGAAGCTTCCGACATTGTGATGAGAAAGAACGGACCTCGTTTGCTTTAAACCCCGGCGTCCACCTAGTCTTCCTTGAGTTTGTTATGGTTACATGTCAAACATCTTCAGATGTTTCATACTTGACAGAACTTTCAGAACTTCAGGCTGACTCTTCTGCCAAAACAGAGATTAAAGGCCATGAAGGTTTAAAGAACTTGAGGAGTCTAAAAGTGAAAGAAGTTGAATTGCTTGAGAAGTTACCTGACCCGAGTCACCTGAAGAAGCTACGAAAGCTTGATCAGAGGAACCGCACCAAACTAGTCTAACTGCAGGGCAGATTGGAATCCCTGGAACAACTGTGCATCCTTGCCTGCAGATCCTTGGAGAAGTTACCAGATGTATCAACAACGAAGCATTTGAAGGAAATGAACATTCTTTAATGCGAGAAAATAAATGTATTGGCCACCCTTGAATAAAATTGCCCAAATGCATCATTTAGCTGTTGGTTGCATAACACTTGTATTTGACAATGATCCTCCAGAGAATCCATTGGCGATTGGAAGAGATGCTACTAGTGGATGTTTCAGTTGAGGAAGAACATTTATTTGACACTGCTGAGGATATTGCGAGTGGAAGCTCTCTCTCATATTGGAACCTTGTCCTCCTATTCTCTTGTTTAGCAGAGACAGGGTACAACTACAAGTACTGCAGACATTGTCAGGTGGTGGGCAACGACAAGGAAATTGTTGGGCAGCATAAGTACCAAATCTTGTTTAAGAGTCGTATGCCAGAGTAAAACGGAGGTCCTGGACATGCTGAAAGGACGATATGTAAGATCGTAGGTGTGAGTGACTGATGTTCCATTTTAGTTTCTTGAAAAATTATGGACTTGGAGGATCAAAAAGCAAAAAATAGTAGCTCTCTCAAGTGCAAAGACACAGTTTAGAGGAATGGCAAAGGGACTGTGCGCACTCCTATGGCTTCAGAAACTGATGACAGAACTCAGTCACTCACACGATCACATCAAACATATTGAGGTGGATTGTCACTTTATTAAGCAGAACTTGGATTCCAAGGTGATTCAGTTTCCATTCATGAAATCCGAAGACCAACTAGTAGATATATTGATCAAGGCTTACAGCACACTAGACAAGTAGAGCATGCAAGATATCTACGCGCCACTTAAGGGAAGTATTGGCATGAGCTGGAATCCCCTAATTTGTAGGGGATTTTATTTTCCTTCTAATTTGTAGAGGATTCTATTTTCCTAATCTATAGAGGCTTGATTTGTAGAAGAAATCCGTCTGATTGTGTATATATAAGTCTGTATATACTTGATGATTAAGGAGAAAAAAGAAAATTAAAAAGAGGGTCAGGGAGGCTTACCCGAGGATGTAGGCACATTGCCAAACCTTGTTAGTTCTTGTGTTTTTCTCCTCTTCTTCTTAACCTACGTTTAGATTGTTAACATAATTACCCTAGATTTCTCTAGCAAATGGATCACTTCTCAACAGTTATTCAACTGAGAAAGCTAGCCTTCAACTAGAACGAGGATCGCTTGAGATCATCCTCTCTACCCAACCACCTAGCCACCGCCACAGTCGTGATGGTCAGCCACCATCCTAACCGGTAGAAAGTCACCATCCACCACTTCCGGGCCACTGTCGCCCTCTTTGCCCAGTGAGTGATCGCAGCTTGAAGATAAGGTCGTTGTCTAAGAAGGATTGCGGGCCTTGAAAATGAACCCTCTGGAAACGTCGACAACGAAGATCAAGGCCAGCGAAAGAGAATCGGGCGAGCGCCAGGCACTTCAGGCACTTTGATCAGAAAACAGGGGAGAACAGAGGCGCAGTCGGCGAGGCTCAGAAGTGGCTGACAGCATCGCTTGACGGTGGCTACGACCATTACTAATAGCCTGAATCGACGAAGATGTTCAGCAAAAGAGAGAAATCAGGCAGGATACTCTCTAGGAACTTTCTACAATTCAAAAATTACATTC
>SMSX01004364.1:0-12278 GCA_026573535.1 Eucalyptus polybractea
AAGCCGAGCCTTAAGGTGTGTTAAATGTCTTTAATTAGGTAATAGAATTTTATGGCTTATGCTTTAGCCAATTTGTCTTTTAATTTGATGAATTATGCTTGTGATTGTGGAAATTCAAATTTAATAAATTAATGCTTGGCCATATGATTTAAATTTCAATAATTAAAAATATCCCAAGACTTTGGCCAAGATGAAATTTGAATTTAGAAATATTTATAAAAAGGAATTCAAAAAAAAAAAAAGGGAGAAAAGAGGGTTATTTTCGAAATGGGCCTTGGGCCCATTAGCCTAAAGCTTGGTGGGCCAAGCTAGTCGGCCCATTAGGGCCCAATAGGTGGCTGTCGACCAGCCCAAGGGGGAATGGCCGGTTGGGCCTAAGCCCAAGCCCATTGAAATTCAAACTTAAAAACAAAAATTACAAGTGGCAAGACAAGTCCTCATGCATTGGCCATGGTTGAGGTGAGTTAATCATTACAAATGATGGGATATAAAAAGGGGATTAGGAGAGAGAGTGGCCGGTTCCTCTAGCTCATTTTGGCCGAGAAAGGTGAGAGAGAGAGAGAGAGTGTTCGAGAAAGGGGAGAGACCGAGAGAGAGGAGGTGGAGCCGAGAGTTGCCGCCGCCGTGTCTCGCCGTCGCCGCCTTGTCCGACCGTCCTACGCCGCCTTGTGCTTGCTGTTCGTTCATTTTGGAGGCAAGTGGGGGTTCCTTTACTTCTCTTGCATGTTGTTTTGATGGTTGCATGTTCGGTTTTAGGGGTGATTTGGGCGAAATACCGAAGTAAGGGTTGAATGTGTTCATGTTATGTGGCTGTTTCCGTTCGGTTGGTGGTCGACAGTATCTTATTCGAGCTTGCATGTGTATTTGGAGTGTGATTTTGGCTTCGGTGTCTTCATGAAAGTTGAAGCTAACATCTTGAGGTATGACATACTCGAGTTTCATGGAAAACGATGGTGATATGAGGGGTCAAAAGTTCTATTTCACGGAGGCTTTAGATCTGCGAATTTCCTACTGACCTTTTGTTGATTTCTTGGTTGCATGTTGATTTCTGTTGGAGATATCACTTTGTTGTCTTCATGAATGTTGTAGATAACATCCTAAAATATAACATACTCAAATTTGAGGAGAAAAAAATGAGTATAGCCTGGCTAACCAGCTAGATCTTTGAGATGGATGGTTCTGTTGAGGTGTACCGAGACACCCGAGACTTCAAGGACTTAAAAGAGGATCATACTTTGGTTATTTAACCTAGATCTCTTCATGAAACTTGTAAAGGACACATTGATATATAACATACTCGAATTTCAGGAGAAACGAAAGAGATTTGATGGGTCAAACCTAAGTTTTTCGGTGATGTACGTTCTGGACGAAACGGTAGAGGTTCCAGAAGCTTCGTGGAGTTATATAAATTAATATATAAATAATTTGGCTTAGATTTCTGCATGAAAAATGCACGAAAATGTGTTGGCTATCATCCTGTAAAATTTGGGAATTTTCGGAGGTCATATGGGTATTTTAATTGAATTAATTCGAAAACTGTGCAATCTGGCCATGATCCGAATGTTGTGTGTATTTTGTGGAAATTTGGGAAATTATGTAAAATGCAAATTAGCCATGGATTTTATGTGAAATTTGATTCTAATTGTTTGTTTAATGATTGATTGAAGATTATGATTTTTGGAAAATCATAAATATTAAATATAATATTTATTTATGAAAATAAATAAATATAATAATATAATAATAAAATAATAAAATAATAAAATAATAATAAAATAAAAGGTGATTATTTTATTGGCCATGAGTCCTATGGAATTATGATGCATTGCTATATGACATTGATGCATGTATGATCATGAATTATGATGTATTGTTATATGGCACTGATGTATGAATGATCATGGAATTATGATGCATTGCTATATGACATTGATGCATGTATGATCATGAATTATGATGTATTGTTATATGGCATTGATGTATGAATGATCATGAATTGTGATGCATGTATGTAAATCATATGCCATGAAATAACAAGATGAAAAGGATGATAAAAAGTGGAAAATGGTATATGAGTAAGAGGTTGTGGTGGAGGATGTTGTCTGGTGGCCTGGTGGCGTAATTCCAGAGATTCCCTGGGAGTTTCAGGATGCCCGAAATGTGGGGGGCCGGAAGCCCTATCGGAGGTTTCTGCCCGAAGGGAGTGACTCGCGATGCCAGGATTGGGGTGCGAGATCCCCGGCTAGAAGGGTAAAGGCCGGAAGCCCTGTCGGAGGTTTTTGCCCGAAGGGAATGCCTCGTGATGCTAGTTGAGATGCGAGATGCCCGGAATGTGGGGGGCCAGAAGTCCAGTGGCCATGAGATAGCTGGGATACTGGGATCCCTGTCGGAGGTTTCTGCCCGAAGGGATGGTGATGATGGTGAATTTGATGATTTGAGAAAAGATAATGTGGGGATCAATTGATAAATAAAAGTGGAAATTGATCTATGATGATGATATGATGTGATATGCATGGTGATGCATGGCTAATGATGATGTGATATGCATGGTGATGCATGGCTAATGATGATGTGATATGCATGGTGATGCATGGCTAATGATTATATGATGTGATATGCATGGTGATGCATGGCTAATGATGATGTGATATGCATGGTGATGCATGGTTAATGATGATATGATGTGATATGCATGGTGATGCATGGCTAATGATGATGTGATATGCATGGTGATGCATGGCTAATGATGATATGATGTGATATGCATGGTGATGCATGGCTAATGATGATATGATGAGATATGCATGGTGATGCATGGTTAATGATGATGTAATGATAATGATATATGAGATGCCATGATGATGATATATATGCTATGATGATGCATGAATACGCTTGACATCAAAAAGGTAAGCAATGCCTGCATTGTATGATGGTATGCATGGTGCACTGAGTTGTTATTGGATTTCCCTATCTACTGAGTGGTTGTACTCACCCCTTTTGGGGATAACATTTCAGATTAGCACTATGCCGCTACCTGCTGTTTCACGTGGGGTATTTTACGGTCTACCGTCTGATGTTGAGGTGGAGTGTACGGAGATAGATTGTCCCTCTGTGCCCGGATTGACGTTTATCCGAGTGCGATGCTTAGTTATGTATGATATCGGCCTGGCTGGGGGCCCTGTCATACAAGAGTTCATTTCTATTCACGTCCGTCGAGATGGTGCTATGCGAGGGATGCTGCTGCCGCCACCACCTGACGCACCGGGTTGGGTGTGCGACCTGCACGCGAGGAGTAGGAGCTAGATCACTTTTTGATGTAGATAGTTGATGCTGGTGATGGGAGGGTTTTGTGTTCATGCGATGTTAGGGGTCGGAGTTCCTTTTTGAGATTTTAGGTGGGACATGGCAGAGTCTCAACCTTTCTAGTTTTTGTACCGACCCGAAGGAAACCCCATCTCGCTACATGTATGTATGTAAGCAAAGCGTCAACGTTATTTATAAAATCGTGATATGTAGCTGGTGTGTATTTGTATCATGGGTTAGAAGGGAGATAGATGACGATGTGAATTTTGCTTCCGCTATGAGTCGCGCATGGGACCGCTTTAAAAAAAAAAAATGCCTGTAATCTGGCAAGGCTTAATTTAGCCAAGAGATAGAGATGGTAAAAGATGTAACATCGGCACTGTTAACGACCTGCGAAGGGTTCGGGGTGTTACAGTCGCCCCTTTTTGGTATCAGAGCGAATGGTTATAAGTGG
Source organism: Eucalyptus polybractea (assembly GCA_026573535.1). NCBI lineage: Eukaryota > Viridiplantae > Streptophyta > Magnoliopsida > Myrtales > Myrtaceae > Eucalyptus > Eucalyptus polybractea. The sequence goes on from SMSX01004364.1 coordinate 3,761, forward strand.
AGTGATAAGGAGCCTCATTTGGAATTGAGGAACATGATGACAATGCACACCATAGGAACTAAAATGAAATAATTGAATAACGGGTGATGGGTATTCACTCGTAGATCCCCAGTAGTCTGTCTTGAATTTCCAGTAACATGTATATGTTACTTATATGATAGTAGTAACTGCTTTGAGTGGAGGCAATGAGTCTCAGATTATTCCTGAGGCAATGCTTGGAAATTGCAGGAGAGTTATGGTGCGAGCTGGAAGTGCTCATCCATCGAGGGCTGAAGCCTCTGCTGCAAGGGCTGAACCCCGAATGGAAGATATCCTGCAAGCATTAGCCAATATTGGAAATCTGATGGAGAGGCAGGCGCAGCAACAGCCCGGAGTAGAACGCCGTACTCAAGGACTAGTGGAGCAGTTTTTGAAGCTGAAGCCACTTAAGTTTAATGGAATGGGAAGTCCTGAGGAGGCAGAGCAATGGATTGATGGAATGGAGAGAATTTTCCGGCTGTTGGACTGCACTAATGCTGAGAAAATAGTTTTAGCAGAGTATCAATTGGAGGGAAATGCAAAGTTTTGGTGGAGAGCTTCGAAGGACATAATCTTTCCACCAGGTATTGATGTTAATTGGGAGGAGTTTGTTAGGGCCTTTAATAGGAAGCATTTCTCTAATTGTGCTAAGGATAGAAAGATTACTGAATTTGTTCAGCTAGAACAAAAGGGATTGACTGTAGATCAGTATGAGGCTAGATTTTCTGAATTGTCTAGATATGCTCCTAGATTGATTGAGGATCAGGAAGAGAAGGCTAAGAGATTCCTGAAAGGGTTGAGGACTGACATTAGAAAGCAGCTGGTGCCTTTGAACATAAGAGATTATAATGAGATTTATGAAAGGGCGCAGTTAGTGGAGCAGGAGCTGTTGAGGGAGCGGTCGGAATTTAAGAAACCGTTGAATTTTAGTGATGTGAAAAAGGGGAAGAGGCCTTATTCTGGTCAAGGTCAGACCTGGAATGTGAAGAAGAAGGGAAATTTTGGAAATTTTGGAGGAACAAGGAGTGGTCTGAACATAGGGAAAGCACCCTATCAGCCTGGACAACAGAAATGTTTTGGCTGTGGACAAGTAGGTCATCTTAGGAGGAATTGCCCGCGAGAGAGGTCGCAAGTGAGTGTTGGCTCAGTGCGACAGGGATATCAGAGTGCTGTTAGGTCAAATCCGCAAGGAAATCCTCAGAGACCACCTGCACAAGGAAGAGTGTATGCGATCACCCAGGAGGAAGCGGAAGCTTCCAAGAATGTTATCTCAGGTACGATTCTTATTAATGGTGAAAAGGCATATGCATTGTTTGACACGGGTGCAACGCATTCGTTTGTGTCTGAAAGATATAGATGTTTGAATAAGATAGAAGTTATGCCTCTTGAGACGCCTCTTTGTGTTTCCACGCCTTTAAAGGATATGGTATTGTCTACATTGGTGTGTGAAAATTGTAAGATATCAATGGGAGGAAAGGACATGGAAATAGACTTGGTTGTAATGGCTATGTATGATTTTGATGTTATTATAGGAATGGATTGGCTTCGTAAGTATCGAGCTAGAATGGATTGTTATAGGAGAGTGGTGCAATTTGTTTTACCTGATCAGTCTAGTTGTGAATTTCTAGGAGGTCAAACCCATTTTCCTGTAACTCTTATTTCGGCAATAGAAGCATGTAAGTTACTTGACGAAGGATGTCAAGGGTATCTAGCCATAGTTAGAGATTATGCCAGGGAGGAGCCTAATCTCGAGGAAGTTCGTGTAGTTAACGAATTTCAAGATGTATTTCCTGAGGAATTGCCTGGATTGCCGCCAGAGCGGGAGATTGAATTTGAAATTGAATTAATGCCTGGAATAGGACCAATATCAAAAGCTCCATATAGGATGGCTTTAGTTGAATTGAAGGAGTTGAAAGTGCAACTGCAAGAATTGCTTGATAAAGGATTCATTAGACCAAGTGCTTCACCTTGGGGTGCACCGGTCTTGTTTGTGAAAAAGAAAGATGGGTCAATGCGCTTGTGTATTGACTATAGGCAGTTGAATCAGGTGACTATTAAAAATAAGTATCCTTTGCCTAGAATTGATGATTTATTTGATCAACTTCAGGGAAGTTCGGTCTTTTCTAAGATTGATTTGAGGTCGGGATATCATCAGTTAAGAATTAAAAAGGAGGACATTTCTAAGACTGCGTTTAGAACTCGTTATGGGCATTATGAGTTTCTTGTTATGCCATTTGGATTGACTAACGCCCCTGCTGCATTTATGGATTTGATGAATAGAATATTTCAGCCTTACTTGGATCAATTTGTGATTGTCTTTATTGATGATATTCTGGTGTATTCGAAAGGGCCTAAAGAGCATGAGCAGCATTTGAGAGTAGTTTTGCAAACTCTGAGAGAGCATAAGTTGTATGTTAAGTTCAGTAAGTGTGAATTCTGGTTGGATCGGATAGTATTTTTAGGACATGTGGTGTCAGGAAAAGGAATTGCAGTAGACCCGGCAAAAGTTGAAATGGTAGTGAATTGGCCGAGACCGACGACACCTACTAAGATACGAAGTTTCTTAGGATTGGCTGGTTATTATAGGAGATTCATTGAAGGATTTTCAAGACTGGCAGGACCTTTAACTAAATTGACCCGAAAGAATGTGAAGTTTGAATGGAATGGAGAATGTGAAAGGAATTTTCAAGAGATCAAAAGGAAATTGACTTCAGCTTCAATTCTGACTATACCTACTGCACCTGATGGTTTCACAGTGTATAGTGATGCATCTCACAAAGGACTAGGATGCGTGTTGATGCAGCATGGCAAGGTTGTAGCCTATGCATCCAGACAATTGAAACCTCATGAGCTAAATTACCCGACGCATGATTTAGAGCTAGCAGCTATAGTGTTTGCCTTGAAGATATGGAGACACTATTTGTATGGGGAAAAGTTTGAGATCTACACGGATCATAAGAGTTTGAAGTATCTGTTCTCACAAAAGGAGTTGAACATGAGACAAAGGAGGTGGATGGAGTTGTTGAAGGATTATGACTGTGAGATAAAATATCATCCAGGAAAAGCGAATAGAGTAGCAGATGCTCTTAGTCGAAAGTCAGCTATAGAGGTAGCTAGTTTGAGAATAGCGGAATGGGAATTGTTAGAATCTGTGGCAAATTCCGAATTTAAATTGGAAGTGGATTGTCTTACTGGTATGCTTAGTGCATTAAGGATTGAGCCAGAGATTATCCATAAAATTAAAATTCTGCAAGAATCTGACCCAGAGATTTTGAAAGTGAAAGATGCTGTATCTTTAGGGAAAAGATCAGAATTTCATATCTCTGATGATGGAATAGTAAGATGTCAAGGACGACTTTGTGTTCCCGACAATGAGGAATTGAGGAAGGAAATTCTGTCGGAGGCACATAAGAGTAATTATAGTATCCACCCAGGTAGTACAAAGATGCACAGAAATTTGCGTCAGCAATTTTGGTGGAATGGTATGAAGGCAGATACGGCTAAGTACGTTTCTCAATGTTTGACGTGTCAGCAAGTAAAAGCGGAGCATCGTAAACCCGCAGGACTTTTGAGACCATTAGACATTCCTGAATGGAAATGGGAACATATAACGATGGACTTTGTGCAAGGATTGCCAAGGACATTAAGGAGTCATGATTCAATTTGGGTTATAGTGGATCGATTGACTAAGTCGGCACATTTCTTAGCAATTCGCATGGACTACCCAATGGATAAGTATGCGGACATGTATGTAAGTCAAGTGGTACGCTTACATGGTGTTCCAGTGACTATTACTTCAGATCGAGACCCGAGGTTTACGTCGAATTTTTGGAGAAGTCTCCAAATTGCATTAGGGTCTAAGCTTCAGTTTAGTACAGCTTTTCATCCTCAGACAGATGGTCAATCAGAAAGAGTAATCCAGATATTAGAGGATATGTTAAGGGCTTGTGCAATTGATTTCAAAGGAAATTGGGATGAAAGATTGCATTTGGTAGAATTCGCCTATAACAATAGCTTTCAGAAGAGTATAGGTATGGCACCTTATGAAGCATTATATGGAAGGAGATGTAGGACTCCTGTTTGTTGGAATGAAGTAGGAGAAAGGAAGTTGATAGGACCTGAATTAGTACAAGTTACCACTGAGGCTGTTGATATTATCAGGGAAAGGCTTAGAACAGCTCAGAGTAGACAGAAAGACTACGCAGATAGACGTAGGAGGCCTTTGGAATTTGGTGTAGGAGACCATGTATTCCTTAAGGTATCTCCAATGAAAGGAATATCTCGATTCGGGATGAAGGGTAAGTTAAGCCCTAGATTTGTTGGACCTTTTGAAATTCTGGAGAGGATAGGTGATGTAGCTTATCATTTAGCGTTACCTCCTAAGTTAGGAAATCTGCACGATGTGTTTCATGTATCGATGTTGAGGAAGTACCAGCCGGATCCTGGTCATATACTCGATCATGAAGCCATCAAAATGGATGAGAAAGTGAGGTATATTGAAGAGCCTGTGCAGATATTAGATCAAAAGGAGCAAATTCTTAGGACTAAAAAGATCCCATTGGTTAAGGTGTTATGGCGACATCATGATGTGGAGGAAGCCACATGGGAAAGTGAGGATCAGATGAGGGAAAAGTATCCCTATTTATTTCAAGAAGGCGCGAGTAGTGCTTGAATTTCGAGGACGAAATTCTCTAAGGAGGGGAGAATTGTGGCATCCCGGAATTTCAAGGCCGAGCCTTAAGGTGTGTTAAATGTCTTTAATTAGGTGATAGAATTCTATGGCTTATGCTTTAGCCAATTTGTCTTTTAATTTGATGAATTTTGCTTGTGATTGTGGAAATTTAAATTTAATTAGTTAATGCTTGGCCATATGATTTAAATTTCAATAATTGAAATATCCCAAGACTTTGGCCAAGATGAAATTTGAATTTAGAAATATTTATAAAAAGGAATTAAAAAAAAAAGAAGAAGAGAAAATAGGGTTATTTTCGAAATGGGCCTTGGACCCATTAGCCTAAAGCTTGGTGGGCCAAGTTAGTCGGCCATTAGGGCCCAATAGGTGGCTGTCGACCAGCCCAAAGTGAGTGGCCAGTTGGGCCTAAGCCCAAGCCCAATTAATTCAAAAACAAAAATTACAAGTGGCCAAAGGAAGAGCATGCATTGGTTGGTCATTAGGTGGATCAATCATTGCAAATGATGGGATATAAAAGGGGTTAGGAGAGAGAAATGGCCGGTTGCTTGCTTCATTTCCGTCCAAAGAGAGAGGTGTGCGAGAGAGAGAGCTTGAGCGGAAGAGAGGAACCGAGAGAGAGGAGGTGGAGCCGAGAGTTGCCGCCGCCCGTCCGCCGTCGCCGCCTTGTCCGACCGTCCTACGCCGCCTTGTGCTTGCTGTTCGTTCATCTTGGAGGCAAGTGGGGGGTCCTTAACTTCTCTTGCATGTTGTTTTGATGGTTGCATGTTCGGTTTTAGGGGTGATTTGGGCGAAATACCGAAGTAAGGGTTGAATGTGTTCATGTTATGTGGCTGTTTTCGTTCGGTTGGTGGTAGACAGTATCTTATTCGAGCTTGCATGTGTACTTGGAGTGAGATTTTGGCTTCGGTGTCTTCATGAAAGTTGAAGCTAATATCTTGAGGTATGACATACTCGAATTTCATGGAAAACGATGGTGATATGTGGGGTCAAAAGCTCTGTTATACGGAGACTTAGATCTACGAAATCTTCACTGACCTTTTGTTGATTTCTTGGTTGCATGTCGATTTATGTTGGATATCTCACTTTGTTGTCTTCTTGAAAGTTGTAGGAAACACCCTAAGCTACAACATACTCGAAAATGAGGCAAAAATAACAAGTATAACTTGGTGAATCGGCTAGATCTTTGAGACGGATGGTTCTGTTGAAGTGAACCGAGACACCCGAGACTTCAAGGACTTAAAAGAGGATCATAATTTGGTTATTTAACCTATATCTCTTCATGAAACTTGTAAAGGACACATTGATATATAACATACTCGAATTTCAGGAGAAACGAAAGAGATTTGATGGGTCAAACCTAAGTTTTTCGGTGATGTACGTTCTGGACGAAACGGTAGAGGTTCCAGAAGCTTCGTGGAGTTATATAAATTAATCTATAAAGAATTTGGCTAAGAGTTCTTCATGAAAAATGCACGAAAATGTGTTGGCTATCATCCTGTAAAATTTGGGAATTTTCGGAGGTCATATGAGTATTTTAATTGAATTAATTCGAAAATTGTGCAATCTGGCCATGATCCGAATGTTGTGTGTGTTTTGTGGAAATTTTGTGAAATTATGTAAAATGCAAATTAGCCATGGATTTTATGTGAAATTTGATTCTAATTGTTTGTTTAATGATTGATTGAAGATTATGATTTTTGGAAAATCATAAATATTAAATATAATATTTATTTATGAAAATAAATAAATATAATAATATAATAATATAATAATAGAATAATAATAAAATAAAAGGTGGATTATTTTATTGGCCATGAGTCCTATGGAATTATGATGCATTGCTATATGACATTGATGCATGTATGATCATTAATTATGATGTATTGTTATATGGCACTGATGTATGAATGATTATGAATTATGATGCATTGCTATATGACATTGATGCATGTATGATCATTAATTATGATGTATTGTTATATGGCATTGATGTATGAATGATCATGAATTATGATGCATTGCTATATGACATTGATGCATGTATGATCATTAATTATGATGTATTGCTATATGACATTGATGCATGAATGATCATGAATTGTGATGCATGTATGTAAATCATATGCCATGAAATAACAAGATGAAAAGGATGATAAAAAGTGGAAAATGGTATGTGAGTAAGAGGTTGTGGCGGAGGATGATATCTGGTGGCCGAGTGGCATAATTCCAGAGATTCCCTGGGAGTTTCAGGATGCCCGGAATGTGGGGGGCCGGAAGCCCTGTCGGAGGTTTCTGCCCGAAGGGAGTGACTCGCGATGCCAGGATTAGGGTGCGAGATCCCCGGTTAGAAGGGTAAAGACCGGAAGTCCCTGTCGGAGGTTTCTGCCCGAAGGGAGGTTCCTCGTGATGCTAGTTGAGGTGCGAGATGCCCGGAATGTGGGGGGCCGGAAGCCCAGTGGCCATGAGATGGCTGGAATGCTGGGATCCCTGTCGGAGGTTTCTGCCCGAAGGGATGATGATGATGGTGAATTTGATGATTTGAGAAAAGATAATGTGGGGATCAATTGATAAGTAAAAGTGGAAATTGATCTATGATGTGATATGCATGGTGATGCATGGTTAATGATGATGTGATATGCATGGTGATGCATGGTTAATGATGATATGATGTGATATGCATGGTGATGCATGGTTAATGATGATATGATGTGATATGCATGGTGATGCATGGTTAATGATGATATGATGTGATATGCATGGTGATGCATGGTTAATGATGATGTGATATGCATGGTGATGCATGGTTAATGATGATGTGATATGCACGGTGATGCATGGTTAATGATGATGTGATATGATATGCATGGTGATGCATGGTTAATGATGATGTGATACGCATGGTGATGCATGGCTAATGATGATATGATGTGATATGCATGGTGATGCATGGTTAATGATGATGTGATGATAATGATATATGAGACGCCATGATGATGATATATATGCTATGATGATGCATGAATACGCTTGACATCAAAAAGGTAAGCAATGCCTGCATTGTATGATGGTATGCATGGTGCACTGAGTTGTTATTGGATTTCCCTATCTGCTGAGTGGTTGTACTCACCCCTTTTTGGGATAACATTTCAGATTAGCACTATGCCGCTACCTGCTGTTTCGCGTGGGGTATTTTACGGTCTACCGTCTGATGTTGAGGTGGAGTGTACGGAGATAGATTGTCCCTCTGTGCCCGGATTGACGTTCATCCGAGTGCGATGCTTAGTTATGTATGATATCGGCCTGGCTGGGGGCCCTGTCATACAAGAGTTCATTTCTGTTCACGTCCGTCGAGATGGCGCTATGCGAGGGATGCTGCCGCCGCCACCACCTGATGCACCGGGTTGGGTGTGAGACTCACGCGCGACGAGTAGGAGCCGAGCTTTTGATGTAGATAATCGACACCTTTGATGGGAGCTTGTGCGCTTGATGTAGAGGGTTGATAGTTTCTTTTTGAGATTTTAGGTAGGACATGGCAGAGTCCTCGCTTTTCTTGTTTTGTATCGACCCGAGAAAGGAGGAGTCCCATCTTAAAAGAAAATGTAAATAAAGTGTCGATGTTCGTATATAAAATCCTGATGTGTAGCTGGTGTGTATTTGTATCATGGGTTAGAAGGGAGATAGATGGCAATGTGAATTTTGCTTCCGCTATGAGTCGCGCATGGGACCGCTTTAAAAAAAAAAAAAATGCCTGTAATCTGGTAAGGCTTAATTTAGCTGAGAGATAGAAATGGTAAAAGATGTAACACC
>SMSX01004365.1:0-17971 GCA_026573535.1 Eucalyptus polybractea
AAACGCATTTCTATTCTTTTTCTATTCCAAGAGTAGAAATTTTATGTAGTTACCAAACGGGTTCTTTTACTTAGAAATTATGCCCCGGAATAGAAATAGAAAAGAACTATTTCTTAAAAAAAAATCTCTTCCCCAGCCAAAAAGCGTTATCATGCGCAACCTATATGAACTATGCTGAATAGTGTCAAATAGTGTCGAATAGTGTTTTTAGGCCAAATTTTCTCTCTCTTCACGTGTTTGCTTTAGACTTCTTTTTCCTTTGGGGGCTTTAGTCTTCTCCTGGAGGCTCTTTCACATTATTTTAGAATGCTTCCAAGACCGTACTTATGGAATGGTTCGTCATCATCTGAGCTATCAATGTCATCCCTGTCTTTCTATCTCCTATACACTCTAATGAGTCGTTCAACTTCAAGAGCATCGAGGTGGCGAGTATCAATGGCTTCTAGGGCTGGATGAAGTATCAGTAACACTTTTCCCCAAGTTATCTTTATATTGATGCCTAAGTGCTTCGAGGAGCTTCTTTACTTCTTCAATTTTGAAGCACCTTTTGTATCTAATTCAAATTGCCTTTGTCTTTTGGATGACTGATGAGAGTTTGTCGGAACATCAGTGGACTTGATAGAATGCCGGGTTGGGATAGGTACCCAAGATAAAGCAAAGGAATTTTTTTTTTCAAGACCTAGATTGAGTGCAAGTGCAATTCACTATAATCAAAAGGATCTTGTAATGATGGTCCTCCCCATGGGTCTTATGATGAAGAAGCTAGATCCTATGAATCAGTTTGTGTCCCAAAAGTGTCCGTCATGTCCATTTCGTAGTATCTTCTTAGGCAAGTATCGATCGTTGTTCTAGTTGCACGATAGTCATCATAATGATCCCAAGAAACATTATCAATTTTTGTTGACCATGCTTCAGGTGGAATAACTTGATTGCACCGGCATGATATCCTCTGCAATACTCGATATTGTTAAGGATAAACTGAGATTCTACAAGGAAAAGTTGTAAAAATCTCATTTGGAATATGTTGGGGTTTATATCTGGATACTTCAACATTTGCTAGAAATTTACACGTATCTCCATTGGGTCGAACAAATAATCATGGCCTGAAAAATATAACAACTGCATAAAGCTTTGCGTCAAGTTTGCATGCTCTAAGTTGGGCTTCGAAAATATTTTTCCATGCACCTAATAGTTTGAACCAACTAAGCATCTAACCAAAATATTTATATTTGGCTTCTCCTTGAATGATTTTACTGATGATAAGAGGCATCTTGGCCATCTGAAACTCAATGGCAATGGCATAAAAATTAAACAAATACCAATAAAATCATTTGTGTTTTTTTGCCATTGGAAACTCAATGGCAATGATATAAAAATTAAACGAATACCAATAAAATCATTTGAGTTTTTTTGGAAATTTCTTTTGGGGAAGAAGGTAAGATGATGAATAAAGGGATATTTTGGATGCAATCCATCTAGACGAAGGAGAAGACCACCATAATCGCTGAAAATATGGAAATGGTATTGCCACATAAGTCTTCCAAGATTTTCAAAGAGAACATTGTCTTGGATGAGCTTTGGGATTTCTAATGGATATGAATATGAATGCCGTTTGGGCTTTATTTCTTGAACCTTGAAAATGCCTCTTGGATTTCTTACCACATATTATGGTTGTGGTAGCCGTAAATTCTTTTGGTCAAGAAAAAAAATTGGCGAGTATATTCTTTTTTTCCGCAATATGTTTGGTATCAAAGGAATACTTTGAAAACCATTTTGCAAATATAAGGAGCTAAGGATGTGGAATCTGTTTCTACTTGAACTTCAACATATGAGAAAATGAGGACATGTCCATCTCGATAAGGAAATAATGGCCTATAAGATGGAATTCAAACTTCTTGGTGCCATATTTTATTGCCAAGATTTCTTTTAACATAGAGTGGTAATGCATTTTCGCTTGTATGAATCTCCCGCTCTTATGATTACAAACTCATCGATTTCCGTCAATTTCTTCAACAAGAATAGTAGTCCAGTAGTCATCACTATTGGCATCTGTTTGCAAAATCATTTTTCTCGTAGAAGGGATTCACAGTGGAAGGAAGATGCTGTAGAATTTCTTTAAACTTATGTATAGACTTAGTTTGTTGTGATTCCCACGATGGAGCATCTTTCTTTAGCATTTGTGGCGGTGTACTTACAAACTCTGTGATTTTTGGGACAAAATCCCTGAGATAAGTAATTATCTCAAGGAATTGTTTAACTTGCTTGTAGGAAAGATTTTCATTAGGAAATCTCTGCAATTCTTTAGTGATATGAGGACCATGATAATACATTCCATCTTTGAGACGCATCTTAAGAAATTCAATTTTTTCTAGGCAATGATCATCTTCTTCTAGGATAACATGATTCCATGCTTTCATACCGGCTCGGCAAATTGGGTTAATAATTTATAATGAAAATCCTTGTCTGGGCTGTAAAGGAGGATATCATCAATGTAAATTTGGGCATTGGCTAGAATAGGTTGAAAAATTCTACAAGTAGTCTTCTAGAACATCGAAGGAGCTGTCTTAAGGCCAAAGGGGAGCACTGTCCACTGAAAATGTTGATTTGGGATACAAAATCCAGTTTTGTCCCTGTCTTCAAAATGAATTCATAACTGCAAAAATCTAGCTTTAAGGGCAAACTTGGAATATTCTTTGACTTGGGTAAAACTGGAGAATAAAGAGTTTCAATGTGGCAGAAGAAATTTATCATCTTGTAGGAATTAGTTGAGAGGCTAGTAATTAATAAACAGTCACATCTTTCCTCTGTTTTGCTTAGCACATTTGTTGACATAAAGTGCTTCACAAGCCCATTGAGAATCTGATGGCTCAATTAATCCTAGATGAAGTAAATCTAAGCATTCTTTTTGTGCTAAAAGAAAGTGTTGTGGATTCATTCCAGAATGACTAGCTTTGGTGGGAATGACATCCTCGTTTTTGTTGAAAGGAAAATAGATAAAAGAGTATGGATTTGTGAAGAAGTTTGAGTGAGAGTCTACATATGCCCGCAAAAGAGTTTGTAAGATGGGATCTAAAATGCTCATTTGAATGGTGAAGAATTTTGGATGTTTACAAATTCTTGGAATTATCCATTGAACTGTAGTCCATTTGGAACAATCTAAGTTTAGGAATTTGTATAAGAATATTCCAACCGATAATAATATCTTTATCTAGTGAACTCGAAACAAGGATTTTAGTGGTGACTGAATATTGGAGAAAGAATTGTATAATGTAGGTTTGCTTTGAACGCTTGTAGTAAAGGTACCTCCAAAAGTAGAGTTAAAATATCGACTATATGAAGTCTAGTATTTTTCTAGAAGTATATTTGTATCAAGGAAGGAAGCACTGGCTCCAGTGTCAATAAAGGCAATGAGAGAAATAGGCTTATCATATTTTGATACTTATATTTTAATAGGGAAACATAGGAGAAGAGAAGAAGTATACATACGCAAAGATCTTGGATTATCGGGGGTTCATAAAAGAAGAATACCTCTTCTTCAAGTTCTTCATATGAACTTTTAGTGTCACTAGTTCGTGACCATGTCTAGATGGCACATATAGTGTGTTTAGTTGGTTCCTCTTCTAAGTAAAAGACTAATTCAACATCATCATCTTGGACTGGTACTCCAATTTGCTTTTCTATCTTTTGGATCAAATGAGAATTTCTTCCCCTGCTTTTGGTACTCCAACTCTTCTCGTTGCAGATATAACACCTATAAGATTTTCTACACTTTCCAGAAGAGTTTCGTCTAGAGCATCTCTTTCACAATAATCACCATTTATGCCTTTTCTTTGTATGTCCTAAAGAGAATCTCTTGAAATATCTTCATTTTTTACATTGATCCCCGCAAGAAGGGTCATCACAGGAGTCTTTCTTTGAGCATTTAATTCTCAACTCATGCTTCTGACAAGCCCGGTCAAGTTCCTTGTTGCTCTTGAGATTACTTCCGAAAGCTTTCCTACGAATGCAGAAATCATCGAGAGCAAGATGTATCTCCTACTGGAGTTCTCCAAGAGGAACATCGGCAACAATCTTCTGCTCATTTTGAATTGATCATTCCACAATTTGTCCAATTTCTTTTGGAATGGAAGCTAAGAAAACTTACTTCAAATTGGGGTCAACTCTAAGGGCATAGAATAATTTAGGCATTTCTTGAAAGTACCTATTCAAATGCTTTTTTCGCAAGGAGTAGCATTTTCTTTCAAAAATTCTCTTCTTTTGAGCTCGAGAATATCTTCTGGTTTACCAATAAAGAATTGGTGGATAACCCAAATCACATAATGAAAATATGTTTAAAGAATTGGTACATGAGATATTGCTATGTGCGGCTCAGAGGTTGAAGTATTTTCAAAAGACAAGGAATCCAATTCTAAAGCTAATTCAAAGATACTTCACTTTGCGAAGTCGAAAACAACAACAGTTTGTATCTCTTGTTTGCTTTGATCTCACAAGAAGGCCTCAAGTGGATTTAAGACCATATGAGCAAAGAGAGGCTCCGAAAAAGATTTAGGAGCTGGTTTCTTTTCTTCACTAATCTTCCTTTGCTTTTCCATTTCAATACGATTTTGAAGCACAACAATATCATCTTGATCCTTCTTTGGAGCTTCTTCAATGATGGAAGCAATTGATGTAGCCTTAAAAGGGGCCACATCCATTGGAATCTTTTGCCACGATTGGGAAAAAAAATGGATTTGGAGGAGGGATAAATTATCCATCCTACAAGAGCTTGATCTGTCTCTTTAATTTTTCCATTTTGGCCATTTGGTCTTCCAAATAATGATGAGATACGTATCTTTCGGATTCCAACTGTCGGAGTCTCTTTTGAAAATATCTCAAGCAATCTATTTGTGACCAAAGTTATTTGATTTACTTTTTGGTCTACATGATCAAGACGAGCCTAGACAGTTGATAGTTTGGTGTCAATTGTCTTAAGAACATTATTCTAGGCCAAAACATTTTTTGACTACCAATTCAAAACAGCCTTAGCAGCCATCACCTTCTTTTGTCTCCCATGATCATCAACATCTATAGGATTTTGGACATTAGGCAATATGACGGAATCAATTTTCTACAAACAATTAGTTTGCTTCAAATTTGTTTATTTTCATGAAAAATATTTAAGAACTCCTTTTCTTAAGAAGATATAATGGAACCTTAGTTTTATTAAGTTTTGCTTCCAAGAAAATGTTAACTGATTAGAACTCTTTGCATACATTTCTTACCAAAAGCAAGGGCAGCTGATGAAATTTCCCCGAGGTATTAAACTCTGTTTTGATTAATCAGAAAAGGAGCATTGTGTCAAAAGCAAATGAAACATGCCAGTCTTATAGGATTTGACTCATCGACATACCATCTTATGTCTAAGTTCATCTTAGAACAATCATAGTACTTCAATTTATAATTAGGCGTTCATCTTAGAACAATCATAGTACATCGATTTATAAAGCAACCAAAATTAGAAATGTCATGGCATAACCAGAAGTCCCACATCAAGGATGTGAAAGACACGAAAGGAAACCATAATATACATGATCCAAGTAAAAGGGGTTCCTTAGACTGTAGGAAGAGGCCTACAAAAAGGTTCACTAAGACATCCCGAAGAAACAGCACTCCTTGATCTCGATCAACCCTGGTGGAGGAATGATAAAAACGGCTGCAGAGGGGAGAGAAGACAAACTCTGCTGAAGGCACGTAAGCTGGCTCCAGTGGGGGAGCAAAAGGTCAGAAGTACTAGCCGTCTCGTAGAGTAAGGGGCGAACCAAGTTTCCACATAGAAGGTCCTCCAAGTAAAAAGATCCCAAGCCACCCAATCTGTTCCTTTGAAGTCTATCCAAAGGCAGTTGCAAATACACATCGAGCATGGTATGTGAAGTCCCGGCACGGTATGCTAGAGCGGTCTCATAGCAAACCAACCATCCATAAAACCATTGCAACATCCTCAAACCTGATAAATGCTGTGGATGAGCGAGGAAGCTCAGAAAGCGACTCCTGGCGGTTCGTAAATGGGAGATCCATCCACGAGTTCGAGCCATTTAAGAGTATATTTTAAGCATTTTATGCATAATCTGAACAATTCATGATCTTATATATACATATTCTTTTAGAATGTCACCAACTCTTATTGGAATGACATGACATATAAGATTACTTAATCGTCAAAATAAATTTGCAAGATTTCAGGCACAAGGAAGCAAAATGAAAGATACTTTCCTGCAAATGAACCCGCCACATGCAAGAACAATCATAAAGAACTTCACTATATAAATTCAAGCATGAAGGTTCATTAAAATGCATATCTGATAACATGCATAAAACATCGTAGATTTAAACAGCACAATGCCATCAAGAACAGAAATAAAAGACGCATAAATCAGTTGCTTTTAAGTTCTAAAACTGACCGGATAAGTCCCGCACTTTCAACAATCATATTAAAGTACCCAGTAATCTCTCTTCTTTGAATTTGACTCCCAGTCCTTAACAACTTAACCAATCTTTTTATCAATTAAAGAAACTGTTTAGGCACTCAAAAACAAAATCTTTAAGTTCTGGAAGTCATATTCACAACTGGCATCTACCGAAACTCCAAATCAGGTCCAGTTAATCATTTTAGGTCGTTTGGGAAATAGATATACAAGTGCCATAACTTTCATACGTGATGAATGCCAAAACTTCTCAAGCAATTACTCAAGTGCAAGTTTGGTAAAAGATTGATCACTTCAATGCTATCTCTGATTTGAATGGCCAGGAAGTATGACATGGCATTATTTTTGTTAAGTTACTTTAATTGAGTTATTTTTAATTTTCAGAGTTTTATTTCTTTTTAACTTACATAAGGGTATTATGGTCATATGCAATTTATATTTAATATAAACACAATGGGTGTAGGGTTTCTGTTACACAGAAAACTATAGCCCTCTCTTTGTTTCTTTTATGTTCTACTTCTTCTCCTCCTCCTCTATATTTCTTCTCTCTTCCTTCTTTCTCTCTTTTTACTTACTATGGGTTCCCTAATCAGCTTTGTGACATGGTATTAGAGCAGATCTAACCATCTGATTACTTGATCCTATTGCTAGTTTGAGAGTCCCCTAGTAACCCTACTTCTTCTATGGTATGTAGCCACCTAAAGATGCAATTTTTATCGGTTTTCTCTTCAATTCTCAATACATATAAGATCAAAAGATATAGATTCATTATGTTCGATTTTGTAAACATGGATTACAACACTTACTGATCAGTTGATTCAAGAATCATAGTACTTTATTGATTATGGTTGACTGATCTTGTTGGTTTCCATCAAACATATAATTATTTGAATCGAGATTTTTTATCAGATATTTTTTTACATACAACAGTCTATATTTATGAGATTTCAGCAATCCATAACTTATGGAGCCAATTACATCTGATTATACATTAGTGTTGTTGTTTTGTTTCTTGCACTAAAGTTTCAGCCTTCTTGATTAAGTGGTAGATATATTTACATTGAGATTATTATCATGAGTGATACTAAGGCTTCTATGAATAGTGTCAATGTTCAAATTACCACTATTAAATTAAATGAATCTTTCAATTACTTGTTATGGGCCCAAGCTATGAAGGTCAATATTATGCCAAAGGGAAATTCCATTATCTTACTACAGACCCTTCTGTTGAAAATTCTAAAGACTATAGTGATTGGATGAGAGATAATGATACATTTTTGGTGTGGTTATGGAATAACATGGAACCATCCATCGCTGATGTCATGTTCCACACAACTACTAAGGGAGTGTGGGATGATTTTATGGAGAGTTACTCACAAGACAAAAATATGTCTAGACTTTATGAACTATATAAGAAGATCTTTAATTTTAAATAGAGAGACAAGTCTCTTGGAGAGTATTATAGTGCTTTGAAAGGTATATGGGAAGAATTTCGTCTTTATCAACCCATCACTATTGATCTTGAGAGACTTTAGACATAGCAAGCTGAATTTCAAGTGGCCAGGTTTTTATCTGGCTTGAATGCCAACTTACAGCCTGTGAAGATTTAGCTTCTTACCGGAGAGAGAGAGTTCCTACTATGAATGAAGTATTTTGTCAAATTTAGCGCATTGTCCCTCTGTCTTCTATGTCATCTAAAGACAATTCAACATTTGTGGCTAGTAGTGGTGGTCGTGGTGGATTTTCCAATAGAGGTCGTGGTTTCGGGGGAGGTTGTAGTCGTGGTGGTGGAGGTAGTGGACAAAGTTTTGATCGAGATAGCCATTAGTGTATATATTGCAGCAAATTTGGTCATATTGTTGACACTTGTTGGAGCAAGCATGGTAAGCCTGAGTGAGCTCAATGATTAATGACTGCAAATGTTGTTGTGTCCGAAGGGAATGTTGGAAATGTATCTTACAGCGACATGAACTTGTTAGAAGTAAGAAGGGTAAATGGGTCTTTACCACTTTTAGGGTTTATTTTGATGTATATATATTAAACTTTATTGAATAATACGATGAACGTTTTCTTCACATGGTATCAGAGCCTAGGGCTTAAGAACAGTCTCCGTCACCATCATCGGCCACTCACCGGAACAGTCGCCATCGCGGCTAGTTTCCGTCGTGTGTGCCTTTTCTTGCGCGACTCTTCCTTACAAGAGTTCTCTATCGTGCGACCTCACGCCTTGCGCAATTCACGCTCACCTAGTTCGTGGGGCACCCTCGCGCGGCTCGCCCATCTAGCACTACACCCCTTGTGCAGCTTCTCTAGTTCGCTTGATTCCCTTGACACAACTCTCGTGGTTGCTAGGATGCGGCTTCTCTAGTTCGCTTGATTCCCTTGACACAACTCTCGTGGTTGCTAGGATGCCGGTCGCTAACTTTAGTCATTGATTTTGGTTGCTGGGGTGCTGGTCGCTGACTTGAATTGCTGATTTTGGTCGCCTCCAGCATTGAAAAATATATATTGGTGGCAGGTTTGCTTATTTTTGGGCTGTCGATTCTTGGTGAAATATATGAGTTGATTTGGTTATGTCGTTTCTTAAGGATGTCTCTAGGTATATGAGTTGATGATTATTGCAGATATATGAGTTGATTTTAATGTATTTGTTGATGTTTATGGGTCATTGAGACTCTTTTATATGGAGATATATTATCAATTTTGGTGAATTATTGAATTGTTGGGGCTGAGTTATTTGAAGAAAGCTATTGTGAGAATTTTTATTTTTTTTTGTCGTTCTTGGAAAATGGGCGATCACTCGAAGAGTACAATTGAAGTAGATCCTGAGAAGAATAATACTATGATGACTGAGGTGATTTCCTCTTCATCTAATCGAATTACTAATAAGAAGCTCACAGGTAGTGCTAACTTCCACCAATGGAAGAAAATTGTTAAGCTTACTTTGACAGACAGGAATCAACATAGACACTTAACTGAGTTTAAGCCCAGAGATGATGTAACTTGGGATGGTGTTGATGCACGTATTCTTGGTCAAATGCTAAATTCTATGAATGGTAATGTAGTTGATATGGTAACTCATATTGATACAGTCAGAGAACTATGAGAGTATTTGAATGTATTATATTCTGGCCAAAATAATTTGTCACGAATTTATGAGTTATCGCAGGAGTTTTATTGATTTGAAAGAAAGGGACACTCTATTACCCAGTGCTTTGCAGACTTTAAGAGATTGTATGAAGAGTTGAATGCCGTTCTCCTTATTTCAGCTGATGTTCAACAAATGCAGCGTCGGCTAGAACAATTGGCTGTAATGGGATTCTTATGAAGTCTTGGTTTTGAATATAAAACTGTTAGGTCTCAGATTCTTTGAGGAGAGACTATAGTGTCATTCACAGATATGTTTGCTCGAGTTCTTCAAGTATCTCGTGAGTCTTCTCAAGATACTACATCTATGGTGGGGAGTTAAACTCTTGTGTCCCAGACTCGAATTGGTAGTGGTAATAAGAGTGATGGAGGAAACTGCGGCATGGTGTCCAAGGAGGAGGCCGAGGCATAGGAATAAGGAGAGGTCAAGGTCATCAGCATTCTTGTGGACAATTTCACATATCTACTGATAATTCGGGGACTACACAAGTTTGTCATTACTGTGGCAAACTTGGTCATAATAAAAAAAAATTGTTACAAGCTACATGGGAGACCAGAGTAACAGCACCAGTTTGCTAATACGACGGATAATATTGACTATACTCCATAGTCATCTAAAGACAAGGTAGTGGTTATGTCTGGTGAGGAATATGCTCGGTACAAATAATCTCAAATCTCACAGCCTGTTTCTTCCACTGCTACTTTGGCACAGACATGTAATGTTACTGCATGCCTTTCAGCTACTTCTCGTCCTTGGATCATTGATTCAGGGGCTTCCAATCACATGTCAGGTCTTTTAGGTATATTTTTCTCTTTTTCTCCATTTTCATTCATAGTTACTCTAGCTAATGGATCACCTACACATGTTAAGGGAATTGACATAGTTAACCCAACTCCTTCATTGCCATTGTCCTTAGTGTTTTATCTTTCACAATTTCCATTTAACCTCATGTCTAGCCAAAAACTTTCAATGTTCAGTAACTATTTATCCTAATTCTTGTATTTTCCAGGATCTGGCTACGAAGAAGACGATTGGTAGAGGATGTGAGGAAGGGGGGCTATATGTACTTGAAGATACTTCTTCAATTGCTTGCTCAAGTGTTGTGTCCCCATATCAAATCCATTGTCGTCTTGGTCATCCTTCTCTACGTAGTCTTCAAAAGTTGGATTCTAGTTTTCAATCTCTTTCTAGTCTAGAGTGCAAGTCATGCCAACTTGGCAAATTACATCATGTTAGTTACACACCTCAAGTCATTAAATGGGCAGCATCTCCTTTCT
Source organism: Eucalyptus polybractea (assembly GCA_026573535.1). Classification (NCBI taxonomy): domain Eukaryota; kingdom Viridiplantae; phylum Streptophyta; class Magnoliopsida; order Myrtales; family Myrtaceae; genus Eucalyptus; species Eucalyptus polybractea. The sequence goes on from SMSX01004365.1 coordinate 10,887, forward strand.
TATTAGTTCATTCAGATTTTGGGGTCCATGTCATGTGGTTTCTAATTCAGATTTTAGATATTTTGTTACTTTTGTCGATGATTATTCTAGAGTTACTTGGTTATATTTAATGAAAGATCATTCAAAATTATTTTCTATTTTTCGTGCGTTTATATCTTAAATTTATAATCAATTTGGCATGCATGTTAAAGTTCTGCGTTCTAATAATGCTAAGGAGTATTTTTCCACATCTTTTTCTGATTTTATGACTCAACATGGTATGATCCATGAATCTTCCTGTCCTAATACTCCACAATAGAATGGTGTTGCTGAAAGGAAGAATAGGCATTTATTGGAAGTTACTAGATCCATGTTATTTGAAATGAAGGTCCCCAAAACCTTTTGGTCTGATGCTGTTCTAATTGCATGTTATCTCATTAATCGCAAGCCTTCTTTTGTTTTATAAGGTGGTATTTCTTTTTCCAATTCGTTTCCTAATGAACCACTGTTTATCCTATCACCCCGTATCTTTGGTTATGTTTGTTTTGTTTATGATCATCGACCTGGAGTATCAAAACTTGATCCCAAGACAATCAAGTGTATGTTTATGGGTTATTCCCTCACTCAAAAGGGATATTGTTATTATTCTCCATTACTGAGAAAATATTTTATAACAGCTGATGTTTCATTTTTTTGAATCCATACCTTATTATAATGTTCCAATTAATGTGTCTGAATTGGATGAAGACTTGTATGTGACCATCATTCGGTCTACAATTCCAACTGTATCACCAGTATTTACAGAGAAACCACTTCCTCTCCAAGTTTATACTCGACGTCCTTGTGTCACTACTGCTCCCCCTGCTCCTCTCGTCACTACTACGTCATCTTCTGCTCTAGATCCGCCATTACCTGACCCTCTGCTTGCATTTGATCTTGATCTTTCTATTGCTCATCGCAAAGGTACATGTACTTGTACTGATCATTCTATTGCAAATCTTATTTCACTCTTCTGTGTCTCCTACTTTTCGAGTTTTTTTTAACTACTGTTGAACAATATCTTGTCCCCAAGTCTGTCGCTGAGGCATTACAAAGTTTTGGTTGGAGGACAGCAATGGAAGAAGAATTAAAGGCTCTCGAAATTAATCAAACTTGGGACTTAGTAATGTAAATGTTAGTATGAGCACCTAGAAGGGGTGAATAGGTGTGAAAACAAATTTTTGTAGAGTATAGTGTAAAACTTTACTTTAACCCAAGTCTGTTTAACAGTAGACTTTGAAAAAGAAAAGAGACTCTAACAATTAAATAAAGTGACGAGCAAAGTAAATGAGTTTAGGGAAAAGAATAAAAACACAAGATTTATAGTGGTTTGGCTTAATCCAAACCTACGTCAACTCTTCTGCACTAACAGCCCACCGGTTGGATTTTACTATGAATCAAAAGAGTCGCTACAGTATCACGTCATTGATTCCACAATGTAAAAACTTTGCTACACTTCCTTAAGGCCTCACAAATGTATAAGCTCTCTTTTGAGTATAAGTTTACGCTCAACAAATGAATTATCAAAGAACAAGAAGTTTCAGATTTTGGAATTTCTCTATTGCGCACCCACTCGAATAACTAGAGCATCTTCCTTATATACTTCTCTATGCCTTCATAATCGTTGGCACTTTCCAAGGGAGTTCTTCCAATCTACCTGTTGGATAGAATCAATTAGGGAGATCTCCAGTTAGTTAAGGAATATGACGATAGTCCACCAATCTTGCTCGTCCATATAATCAAGATCTAGGTTTCCATAAGTAGAACCTTCCAAATACACTTCGCCATTCAACATATCCAAATTACTCGAACTAATCTCAAGAGGAATAATAGATTTCGAAATGCTATCTCCAGCCGCGAGATCTTCTTTAGTTGTTAGAATTAAATCCTTAAAAAAATACTCAATTCTGGATAAGTCTTTTTCGACGGTCTAGAAACTGTCAATGAGGGTAAACTTTAAATCTTAAGTCTAGCAGTCCGGCGGTCTTAGACTTTGACGAAAGAGTCTACAAGTCTTTAGACTAGGCTGATGGAAATGTTTTGTCAGCTTCAAAACAAATAAGGAAGTTTTCTCCAACAAGTACCACTTCCTCTAGGTAAAACTGCTATTGGTTGTCAATGGGTATATGCTGTAAAAGTTAACCCCGATGGTTTTCTTGCTCATTTAAAAGCAAGACTTGTTGCTAAAGAGTATACTCAGGTGTATGGGGTTGACTATCTAGACACATTTTTTTCATATTGTCAAACTTACTTCTATTCGTATTTTTTTATCTCTCTTGCTGCAACATATAACTGGCATTTATTTTAGCTTGATGTTAAGAATGCTTTATTGCATGGCACTCTTCATGAAGAAGTTTATATGGAGCAACCGGGGTTTGTTGCTCAGGGGGAGTCTAGACTAGTTTGCAAATTCAAAGTCTTTATATGGTTTGAAACAATCTCCACAGGCATAATTTGAAAGATTTTCTGAGGCTGTACCGTCTTTTGGGCTATCAAGATTTGGAAATGATCATTCTTTCTTTTATAAATAATTAGGGGAAAGATATGATGTTTTCCTTTTTTCCCGAGCTAATTAGGCTTCAATGACTCTACTCAAGAGAGGACTTGACATATTTTCTTCTTGGAGTGGCTTATTGCCTAACAAAAATAAGAACGAAGTTTTTATGGTGGGAGGCTCTCCTACTCTGTGAAGGCATATTCTTCTGACCTTAGGTTTTCAGGAAGGGAAGCTTCCAGTACGTTATTTAGGAGTCCCAATTATTTCTTCAAGGCTTGATAAAACGGACTGTATTGCACTTATTGACCGGATCACAGCCAGAGTTCAGATTTGGGCTCAACGGTTTCTTTCATTTGCTGGAAGACTCTAGTTGATCAGGTTAGTACTCCACTTTATTCAGGCTTTCTAGGCCAGTGTGTTTACTCTTTTTGCTTCGGTTATTGATCGTATTGAATGTATTTTGAGAAAATTCCTCTGAAAAGGCCAATCCCTAGGTCGGGGGAGTAAAAGTTTCTTGGGAAGATGTTTGTGTTCCTAAGAAGGAAGGTGGCTTGGGTGTCCGTAGATTAAAGGATTGTAATAAAGCTGCCATGCTTAAGTATATTTGGATTTTGTTTACTGACAAAGAATCCCTTTGGTGTCGGTGGATCCACACCAATTTCTTAAAAAAGGTTCACTTTTGGGTTTCCTCCATTCCCACCGTATGTTCTTGGGCTTGGAGGAAAATTATCCAACTGAGAAAAGACTTTAGGGCTTCTTTTTTGTGGAAACTGGGTGATGGTCATTCGGTCTCACTTTGGTATGACAAATGGCATCAGGAAGGCCCTTGGAGCCTCATTTTTCCAGACTCTCTTATTGCTACCTCGGGACTTACTAGACAAGCAACAGTGGCAAATTTACTTTCGCCTAAGGGCCGTGTTTTCAGGACTCTTTTGGAATCTTGGGAGTTTGCCTTGCTGGTTCTCCCTTAGACCCTTGATCGTTTCTATTGGCGCGAGTCTTCTGATGGTGCCTTTTCGGTAGCCTCAACTTGGGAGGCGATAAGGATAAAAAAGAATCAGGTTCCTTGGGCTCGTCTTACTTGGAATAATGCTATAGCCTTAAGGTTTCAATTTAACCTTTGGCTGATTATCAAGAACAGATTGTCTACTTAGGCTTTTCTCATTTCCATTGGAAGGATTGATTTTGAATTATGTGCTTTTTGCAATCGTATCCCAGACTCTATTGATCATCTCTTCTTTGATTGTCATGTTCCTACGACACTTGCTTTCTTTTGGGCCAAAAGATGTAATCTTCCATGGCGTAACAGAACTTGGACAGAAAATCTCCTCTAGGCATTGAAATTCCTGTCGAGTAATGACTTATTTCACTCTATCGCCCGTTTTTCTTTTGGGGCCTTATGTCATCTTATCTGGAAGGAAAGGAATATCATCATCTTCCGTGGTGAAGCCCTTGAGGTTGCAGCTTTGAAGAATCATCTCATCAAAGTTGTGAAAGACAAAGCCCTCACCTTCAGCAGAGTACCGGACAACCCTAGGAATAGAAGGCTCCAACGAGGATGGGGATTTGACTCCTCTGTCTTCGTCAGCGGCCCTGCTGAGCAAATGGATTGATGGCGGGTCATTTCGGACTTATGAATGGTGCTATGGTTGCCGTTACTTAGTTGATCCTTCTTTGATCTTGGGTGTTTGCTGTGTTGGGTTTGCCGGTTGTTTTGGCTGGTGTTTCTTGTGTTGTTCTGGCTCTTTTTTCCTGGCTCCCTTTCCACTCATTCTGCTTTTGCACTATGAGTGAAAGTTTTTGGCGCCGTTTTTGTATAGCTAACTCTCCTTTAATATATTCTTACCTTTACCAAAAAAAAAAAAACCCCAATCATGGAATATTTATTGCTGGGTCAAGCACCAATATATCAATTTTAACCCTGCCGGTACTACAGAAGCTGTGCACCATATTTTCCTCAGATTTGCTGCTGCGTTGCATATAAGTGAGTAAAAAGGAAGATAAGATCAAGCTAACTGCAACTTGCTTTTTGTGCATCACATTTAGTTCATCAAGTGTTGAGCAAATAAGTTTTGTTACTCATCCAAATGATGATTCCAAAAATTACCAATATTCCTTACAAGAACAAGCCCCGCCCCTAAAATGATGAAATCGACTACGATCCCTCACAACAATCTCCCTATCATAAATCTTCGAAATCAGTTTGATTGCCAAATGACAATCAGCACATATCCTCAAATTCTTCACGACCCTAATAGGAGTCCCTGGTCCAGTGTTGACGAGCATGAATGCCACAGCGATCTTCTCACTGTGATAAGACAAAGCGTTCTCCTTTTCCTCCTCCTCTATATCTGCAAACACGTTTGTGGTGTGAGGGACGTAACCTTCCAATTTTAACAACTTTGTGATCTCCGCTAGCTTCAAATATATTGCCTCACTCTGAGGATGAGATTTATCACCCATAGTAAATTCATGAACATTATTGCCCAACTCGACAAGGCTGTGCCCAGGAGCTTTCCTGACTCCTTCATTGGACATTTCCTTCCTCACTTTTTGCACATCCGACCAACGGCGCTCCAAAGCATAGAGATTTGAGAGCAGCACATAGTCCCCACTGTGTTTGGGTTCTAACTGCAAGATTTCAGCTCTTGCAGCCTCTGCCAAAGCCAAATTCCCGTGTACTGTGCATGCTGCCAATAAGATCCTCCAAATTACTGCATTGGGTCGCAACTCCATTTCCTGTATGAATCTGCGTGCTCGCTCAACCAAACCTGCTCGACCCAATAAATCAACCATGCAACCATAGTGTTCAATCCTAGGCACAATGTGGAATTCCTCTTTCATCCGCCGGAAGTACTCAAAACCCTTGTCAACCAACCCACAGTGGCTACAAGCATACAAGACTCCGACGAAAGTAATCTCCGTCGGAACCAATCCCTCTCTTTCCAGTTCACTGAAAAGCTCAAGTGCTTCTTTACCAAATCCATTAACTGCCAATCCAACAATTAAACACGTCCATGATACCACATTCTTCTCACACATCTCATCGAACAATCTTTGGGCCTCCTTTATGCTGCCACACTTTGCATATAGGTCCAAAAGGGTGTTATTAACATGCATATTCTCAGTCAGACCCACCTTTGTCAAATACACATGTATCCTCCGGCCCAATGCCAAAGCACCAAGCTCCGCACAAGCAGTGATCAAGCCGACCATGGTAAACCCATCCGGCTCAACGAACCCCAATTCCATGTCTCTGAAAAGTGTCAAAGCCTCATTAGGTCTCCCATTTAGCGCAAACCCTTTAATCACAGTATTCCAAGCCACAAGGTCTCTTTCAGGCATTAATACAAACATCTTGTGCGCGCTCTCAGCGTCACCACACGAAGCATACATATGGACCAAAGTGTTCTGGACGTAGATCAACGACTCGAACCCATTTTTTATACAACCAGAATGCACCTGCTCACCTTCCCTCAAGTCCGTTGACTTAGCAATGGCCTTCAGAAGAAACGGGTAAGTGTGCGTGTCCGGTTCGACACCAGACGCCCGCAACCTGCGGTACAACCGGGTCGCCGGCCTCGGATCCTCGCTCTCGGCGAAGCCTCTGATCAAGGTGTTCCAGGCGAATATACCGGGGCACCGAATCTGATCAAACACCCGGTGGGCATACCCCATGGGCCCAGAGGCGCACACGATCCTGAGGACGAGGTGCTTCCCGAGGTCCGGGTCCGCGAGCGGGGCGCCGCGTCGGACGCAGAGCGCGTGCATCTGCTTCACCTCGCGTATGGAGGAGGAGGCGCAGGATTGGAAGAGCGCGACGCACTGGTCGGCGATGGAAGGTCCGGGAGCCTCCTCCGAACATGGCGGCGAGGTGGTCGTCAGGGAACAGTAGGACCCGGTTGCTGGGCGAGGACGTGAGGCCCGCGATGTGGAGAATGCAGCAGACGAGAGGCTCGAACGCGAGGGACGCTTGGAGCGCATGAGATGATGATGCTCGTCGCATCGGCGAAAACCCGAGCAACTTGCTGAAGGCCCGTGGCACGCACGGGATCTTCCGTTTTGTTGGAAACTCTTTGTCACGGGAAATTCTTGCCCGAACTAATGACCACTCGACCGATCCATCACAAGTCACAACCGCTGATTATGCGGTCTTCGTGTAGGCTTTCGCGGCCCATGACTAATGGGCAGGGACAATCGTACATAATAGTCCCTAAATTTTGATATAATGTGCAATGATGTTTGTGAACTTTTTAAGGTGGTCTTTTGCATTTTAGCTCAATTTACTATGTCGTCCCTAGATTTTTAATTTGTTCAATGTGATTCATGAACTGTCGGTACATAATCAATCTAGTCCCTAACTTAGATGAAAATGTTCAATATTGTCTTAAAGTATAAATTAAAAGTTTATGGATCACATTGAAAAAATTAATAATTTAGAGGAAAACATCGTGCCGTGAGCATGGTTTTAGGATGGAACTTGAAATTTAAGAATTGGATCGATGGGAACTTGGAAGTTCCAGGTTCCAAAGCATACAAAATAGGTTCTAGGTTTCAAAAAATAATAAAC
>SMSX01004366.1:0-10073 GCA_026573535.1 Eucalyptus polybractea
GCTAACGATTTCATCTAAATCCAACGTATTTTAAAATGATACGGTATCACCGAATTATTCTCCTAAACCTTAGAAATTTTAAATAGTTGATTGATATGTAGAGCAAAAACTTGTTATAAGCTACTGAAGAAGGAACATGAATACTCCCTTGATGCTATCTTTCGCAGCATTTTTGTCTTCTTCTTTTTTTCTTGAGATGATTGAATATAAAAATAGAAAGAAGAATTGGCACAATGAGCACCGCAAAGGGATGATGTGAAACGAAATAGTGCATCCCTTTTGTTTATCTTGCTTTGCTTTTGCCCTTTCTCCATGGAAATGTTGGGAAAATATGAGATAATATGAAAAAAAGAGAAAGAATTGTTGGAAATATATTAAAAATGATGAAAAAAATATAAGATATATTGTTTGAGGCATTCAAACACTATCCTTGAGATCAATTTCTCCCTTCAAAGCATGAAACTCGGTACGATGGGCTCTAGTAGCTATCTTCACAAGATACAACTCTACATGGAATAACAGAAGGAATGGGAACGTGTTATGTCCATAGCCCAACCAAACAAGGAAAGACATGTGAATCTCGTGAGTTCGATGTATATTGAAAGATTGTGGTTTTATAGTTAATCTTATATTCAAACAAAAGAGAGAGCTGTTAGAAAATCGCTACAAATTAATTGATAATTAGTAAAATGACGACTATTATAGATGATATTTTGATCACGTCAAAAAATTAAAGAGAGAGCCTCTAACTCTCCTTTGCACTTCGTAAAGTTTTGAGATCTTTGTCTTGATAAATTTCCTTACTCATCGTAACTTTTCTTAATCAAACGATAATTTGATCACATCTATAACTTTCCTTTAATGTTTGAAAGTGATGAAAGAAAATCAATTTTGCAAAACAAACTTGAAAAGTCATGTTTTTCCCTTTCTATTTACTGGTCCATTGGAATATGGACCAATCCATAAAAAAAGAGAGCTTTGACTTGTGAAATTTCCATCCCCAATGTTTTGTCTATAATAAAGTAGTGTTGAAGACGCTATTTTTCTAAAGTTTGGAAAATCATTCCGCTATGATATTTATATTTAATATATAGAAAGGTAAAAACGTAAATTAAGGAATGGTATTACTTTCTCAATGTTGTCTTTTATTGACTAACGCATAGCAATAGATACGTATGTAATTCTAGTATGATATGCAAGTCTTCTGTTTCCAAAGTAACCTTCACACATAATCCTATCTGCCGAGGTTAACGATGATTCAAGCCCAAGCGTGTCAAATGAAGCCCGGGGTGGAAAATAGAGCTTAGACAAACTTCAAGGGCGAAAGAGGAAATTAAAAAAAAAAAAAATAAGGCCCAATCTCTCCCATTCCTCCAACCGAGCATATAAAATAGGCGTAAAACATCACCAATCCCGCCATCGCTGGGAGAGTCTTTTGAAAAGAGCACTTTGAAGCGCATGGTCTCTAGAGAGATTAGCGATCATCTCGATTTGACTGCGGCTCGTGCATCATCGATCAATCGAATTGTTTGAACAGGTTGAGACTCCATGGAGGATCGAGGCTTGGAAGAGGTAGAGAAAGCTTGGGGTTGCTGAGCTTGGCTCTTGAGTTCGGCTTCAACGAGCAATCCGCCAACAAGTGCTTGGGACCGTCTCGTTTCCTGGTGTCTCACTGAACTAAGTGCAAATCACATATCGTAGATTGTGTTTATTTGATCTCTTGTTTGCCATGGAACTTGCAAAACCATCTCTTTCTTCTTTTGGTTTTGACGTGAGAAGGTCGAGAGTTTATCAATTGGAGCACTGTGGTGATGGCTTCCTAGCAAACTTGCTGAAATGATGCAAGATTTTGAGGATTGGGATGATTTGCAAGTTGCGAAAAATCAGAAGCTTGTGGAGGTTTGACTGTATGTTTGGCCAAGACATTTGTAATGGCAGTGAATGCAATGTTTCGCACGATGTCGATATTTTAGAAGATTCTCCAAAATCTGAGGAAAACCAAACTTTTCTTGAGGTGGATTCCTCACTGATAGTGAAGACGAGGACAACATATTTGGCAGCAAAATGGGAAGGAAATCCACATGCTATATTCCTAACCAAAGCAGTACTCCAGGCGATTCTTCCACTCAACTTCTGGCGAGACAATCTAGAATCCATGTTATGCTTCTCCCATGGACATAAACAACGCACGCCAAACCACTTAAATCACTTTGTCACTATTCTTTTCTCATATAAGTTATTCTCTTCTCGATCTTGCTTGTGATTCTGCACATAGCAAAGGACCTACACTATGTACATGTACAAAAGCATTAATTGTTCATGGGCCCTCTCGTCCAATCAAATGTCCAATATATACCCCTAACATTTGCCAATTACTTTCACAATCTTCAAAATCCAAAATGACATATTAGAACTCCTTGGTCAATAAAGAAGTTGCTTTTAGCTTTGGATGATGTACGAATGCCTATATTTTGCAAATACTTTGAGAGTATAGCAGATCATTAAAGTCTGGACTTTAGCAATCCACCATCATCGATAGGAATGTTTTGTGTAAATGAAGGCTTGTGATTTCTGTGTACATACATTCACCACAAACATATAGGACAAGTTGCAACATTGTTTTCATAAATTAATGATTTTTGTCCAATGTTACACTTAAATAGATTTTGGGTATCAATCTGAAGGAAGGTTTTCACCTAATAATTTTGTCGGATAAATTGGAGTCTCGTATGGTTTTTACTCTCAAAGTTAGCTTTTCCTATATATGCACAAACTTTCTAGAGTTTGAAATTAGGTTTTGATTCAATGTTAACATCTCAATTTTTTAAAACTCGAAGACAAATTTTCAAAGCTGGCTTTTTAATTTGGTTCGTAGCAAGAAAAATTTCTTAAATATTTATGGGTTGTTGAACGCGTGAAAATGAGAAAACATGGTATTCGTCTTCTGCAGTATTCCTTGGTAACTGGAATTAGTTGTTGAATGTGGAAAAAAAGAAATAATATTCATCGTCAGTCGCAAAAAAAAATCAATAAAAGAAGAAGAAGAAGATTTTGAATAGAAGGCACGCAGTTTAAGAAATTGTTCAAGAAGTTATGGTCTATTATTAAAAGATATGCCAAAAAAAGGAACATTATTTACTGTCCATTATTAAAAGATTTGCATCTTCGATAATGTTCCATTCGTCCATGATCAATGATTTTTCAAAAATAGTCACGGGATTGTTCCGTCTAAGAACCATATATGGGGATTATTTTATTGATGGCCAAACTTTCGTTTTATATTGATCTAGTCCGAGGAGCACTAATAAGTCCAATTTGGCTGGAAAAAAAGAAAAATTAATAAGTTTACCTTACTAGTCACTGATTATTTGTCTTGGTACTTTATAATGGTTTGGGTGTTGGTCTTTGTTTTTTAATTTTTCCTCTAGAAAGACCCTTGGTCGTCATTACATCTTCTAGTTGGCTAACATGGATGTGAGCTTAGATTGTGACATTCTTCCCAAGATTAAGAATTAATAATTGCCTTTTAAAAGTTGGTCGCAAAGAAACAATAAAAAGAACAAAGAAGATTTCGAAAAGAAGGTAGGCAGTTTAAGAAATTGTTCAAGAAATTATGGTCTATCATTAGAATATATGCCAAAAAATGGAACCCTATCCACTACCCATTATAAAAAGATGTGCATCTCGAATAATATTTTGTTAGTCCACAACCTTTGACTTATCAAAAATAGTCACAAGACAAGTTATTGAAGCCAACTAGATTATTATGTGGAAGGGGATTATTTTTTTATGACCGATCATGATCAAATTTTGTCATTATTATCGGGGCATGCCTGAGCCAGCACGGCCCGGGCATGGCTCGCCTGGGCCTAGATATTTTTAAAAATTAATTTAAGAGAAATTAAATTCAAAAAATTGCAATACTTTTTTTCAAATAATGTAAATAATGAGAAATTATTTGAGGAAAATTAATAAGGAAAAACACTCGTTCTTTTAAACCAAATTGAAACCCAAGTACATCTTCATATAATTTGAGAAAAAAATTACACTTAGTGGAGCTCTACTAATGATTTCACTCCAGCAATCGTGTCCTTAGGCACCGTTACTCGGAAATCAATAGTTGTCTATTGTCCATACGCCTTGTACGTGCCTCAAAACTGACTTGATGATTCTTATATACCATTGGGTGAAGAGTGTTTTACCTGATCCTTTTTGTGTTTGTGTTTTGCATCTACAAATTCCCTTACGTAGATAGCCAATAATTGTATCATAATGATGCTCATACTTTAGTCTTTATCTTAACATTATCTCCCCAGCAAAATGGATTCTGCTCAAGAAAGGCACTCTAAAGATCAATGTGGATGGCTCGTATGCAAAGGGAGAGAGAAGAGGAAGCATCGCCGGTGTTTGTGGGGACGAGTCTGGGAACATCTTGGCTGGATTTACCAAGAAAGTGCGGGAGAACTCGATGGAGCAAGTGGACGCTCTAGCGTGCACAGAGGCCCTACGCTTCTGTTCTACTTACGAATCCAAGTATTATCTGGAGTCAAATAATTGGTCAATGAAATGTGCATTTTCAAATCAAGAATAGCCAACATGGAGTATCCAGCCTCTTATCTCTAAAGGCAAATGCCTGCTGGCCCAATACGAAAGCATCCGTTAGCCCACTGCAGGAGAGAAGCGAACCAGGTAGCTGATTGTATCTCTAGGGCCCATCGGCAAAAATCCCTTCCCACCAATTGCGTTTCTTATCCCTAAAAAATATTATGCGACCTATTTATTCAGATGCCCATTTAGTTTGTAATCGCAGAGCTACTTGAAGTATGAAAGAAGTCTATTTTGACAAAAAGAAGACAAACATTTAGATTTCTCCACCATCTCCCAAAAGTCAAAGAACTTACAAAAATTTTGTAGAAAAACTTAATTGCAAAAGTTTTCGGTGATTGGGTCTCTTCCTAAAATTCTGATAACTTTAAGACAACTAGAGTAGAGCTTGAACCAGCACATCATCAAGGAACTCGTTGAACTGCTTAATTTCATCCTCTTCGAACACTATCTTATGAATGTGCGGATTCACAAAAAGAGAAAATTGGCCTAAGTGACGAGAACAAATCAATTTGCGCTTCTGCTCTTTGATTTGATGGTCTTGTTCAAGAATCTGGTTATCTCATTGAACCTCTCACTTATCTCCCCACCAGCAATTATCTCCCCATTAGTGTCTTTACATCAAATCATTTTTTTCGCATGGCTCTCACACTCGCCCATCCACCATTGCGAGCGATTGATTCCATGAATCGCTCCGAGTCTTCACCTTTTTGTGATAAACAAATGCAAAAATGGCGGATTTCTAGAAGGGCGACGGTGCTTTATTTTGCTTGAAGAGGATGATTAGGATAAGCCCTTTGCCTTCACCTGTCTATTTCACCCAACTCCTGGAGGGATCGTGGAGAAGATGAAGAAGCATTGCGCCCCGGCCATCCACAGGACCGGTCGGATGAATTCGAAGGGAATGACTCCCATCGTTTTTAGCCCATGCATTCTGATGAATTGTCTCTGCCAATTGAAAAGGTCCAATCTTGGACTCGAGCCCACAACCGTGAGCTTTAATCCTTGACAGATGGCTTATGTTGCATAGGCAAATGAAAAATAAAGCAATGATTTTGTTAATGAATATGCCGCGATTTACCATTCATTGTTAAAAGATTTGCATCTTCAAAATGTTTTATTGGTTGATTTTTCAATGATAGTCATGTGAAGAGTTATTGATGGAATCAAAAGGACCATCAATGGAGTTTACTTTTTTTGTTGGCTGATCATGATGAAATTTTGTCGCACTTTCATTTTATATCAATCTAGGCCAAGGACAACAAATAGATTTTATTTGACAAAAACATCTTCTGGCTAGGTAACATAAATAGAACCTTAGGCTCCATATGTTTCGCAGAAAACATTAGACCATGTGATTGCATTAAGGAGCCATGAACCCAACCCTTCGCTAATAGGGAGGCTGTTATCATTTGTGAATGCAAATATTGGTACAATTCCATCATTTATGAGATTGTTGTAGTCTCGAAAGCTCAAGAATGCATCACGATGATCACTTCCCCCCTTTGGTGTTGGAGAGATAAATGTAGATGTAGATGCTCTGGCAGCGCTCTTCTTTTCAGCGAGCGCTATTGCTTCCACTATTTTTCCTTGTCTTGAGAAGATTATAAGCGCACACCGAAAGAAGAATTGGCGCGACAAGCATCACTAAAAGAATGCCCCAAAGCCGAACAGATGGCACTTCGTTGTTCTCGTTGATTTGGCTCTTCCCTTCATCCATGGAAGTCCAATAGCAAAAAGAAAAAAAGGGAAATGCCCTTACTGTAGCGCAAAAAGGATAGATTAACGTATCAACCGGACTTATGCATCAACTTGAAGCGATCGCCGCCACACGCTCAAGAGTGAAGTGCACAACTTCTTTTACCCAAGAAAAAGAAAAATTACAGACCCAAGGGTGTCAAACGAAACCAGGAAAAACTTGTGGGGGGCAAAAAGAGAGCTTAAACAAACTTCGGGCGCGAAAACGGAATATTTAATAAATAGAAAGGGAAAACGTCAATCCCGCCATCGCTGGCGAGGTTTTTCGAACAGAGTACTTCGAGCGCACGCTCTCCAGAGAGAGGCTAGCGATCGATTCGATTCCGGCTCGTGCATCGTCGATCGATCGAATCGCTCGAAAAGGTTGGAATTCCACGGGGGATTGGGGCTTGGAGGAGGTAGAGAAAGCTCGGGGTTGCTCAGCTTGGCTCTCGAGTTCAGCTTTGATGAGCAGTCTGCTAGCAAGTGCTTGGACCATCTCGTTTCGCTCTACGGTAACGCGAATCATTACGTCGAGTTATGTAGCCCATTTTTTTATGCTGATTGGCCGTCGAAGCACTTGCTGGCAGACTGCTCGTCGAAGCTGAACTCGAGAGCCAAGCTCAGCAACCCCCGTGGTCCGTCCTCCAGCAACGCGGCGTCAAGGTCCGCGGATCCGACGTAAGTGCCCCTTTTTCTCCCACGCGCATTGCGCACGCTAGCAAGAACACTCGTTCGGCAGATGACTTGACGCGCTAGCTCGGCTTGCGTAGTTCCCGTCCCGCTGGGTTGGCGTCGGAATTCGCGATAGCTTCGGTTCATTCAATGCACGAAAAGTTTCGCGCAAGTTTTTTTTTGGTTACGTGAAAGCCTAGTTGAGGTCTTGTAATGCTCGGGGCGTCTTGATTTCAGCTTTTCATTCTTTGAAATGTGCGGCCGTGAGTTGTGGGGATAAGAGGTGGGAGAGTGTGTGATGTGTTTGATTTTATGCTCCATCCAGTGGAGATGCGAATTTGGGTTCCTGGGTAGTTTCGTATACGGCCTTGCTGTTTGGATAATTCTTCTGTGGATCAATTGTCCTTGTTCTCAAGAATTTCTCTGTGCTGGCTGAGCTGTGGTCATTGGTCAAATTTTGTACTCTGGACATGCTTACTAACAAGATTAGTGAGTTGACAGTCTCTTTAAATGGGTTCGTAGGTTTTGTGTGAGAGGGTGAGTCTCCCGTTGATGAACTTCACATTTCATATCTCGAAATTTGAGATAGATTCGAGATACAGCAGGATAAGTTTGGTGTGACTGTAAGAGATTCATGCCAAATATTAGGATACGGATATCCAACAAACATCAAACGGCAGAGAGGGCGGTCAGTTTGATGAGTATCAGCTGTCTCATAATTGGACTCGACTATAAAGTGGTAAATGAGGATTGCACATCGAGTGTGTTTATCAGGTTGTTCAGTTTGGTATTTTTCATACAGTCATATATTTAATAATTTCTCACATCACTGAACTAAGTGCAAATCGCATATTGTAGATTGTGTTTATTTGATCTCTTATTTGCCATGGAATGTGCGAAATCATCTCTTTCTTCTTTTGGTTTTCTTAAGGTGATGAAGGTCGAGAGTTTATCACTGTAGAGCACTGTGGCAATGACTTCCTAGCAGAACTTGATGAAACCATGTGAGATTCTAAGGATTGGGATGAATTGCAAGCTGTGGAAATCAGAAACTTGTGGAGTTTTGACTGACATGTTTGGCCAAAATATCGGTAGTGACGGTGAATGCAATGGTATACAAGATATCGATATTGTAGAAGATTCTCCACAACCTAAGAAAAACCAAACTTTTCTTGAGGTGAAGATTCCTCTACTGATAGTGATGGCGAAGACAATATATTTTCAGTAAAATAGGCAGGAAATCTACATGCTATGTTCCTAACTAAAGCGGTACTCCGAGCGATTCTTTCATTCAACTTTTGGCCAAACAATTTTTTAGAATCCATGGTATGCTTCAACCATGGACATAGCCAATACATGCCAAACCACTTAAATCACTATGTCACTGTTATGTTCTCATATAATTTATTCTCTGCTTGATCATTTGCAATTTTGCTTGCGATTTTGCACATAGCAAAGGACCTACATGATGTACATGTACAAAAGCATTTAGTAAATTTTTCTTGTGGTGCCTCTCATCCAATGAAATGTCCAATAGACAGTCATAACTTTTGCCAATTGCTTCCAAAATATTCGAGATCCAAAATGACATATTGGAACTCTTTGGTCAATAAAGAAGTTGACTTTTGTTTTGGAAGATGTACAAGTACCTATTTTCTCAAAATACTTTGAGAGTATAGCAAATCATCAAAGTGTGGAACTCAGTGATCCGGTGTCTTTGACAGGAATGTTTTGCATAAATGAAGGCTTGTAATTTCTTTGTGCACATTTTTCATTTCCCATGACAATCCATGTCAGAAAATATTATGGTGCTAAAGAGGCTTATTTCTGTTGAAGGACTGTAAGAGCACTGTCACTCAAGGTTCAATATCAGTTTCAAATAAAAATGGCCAATGTTGTCATATTCAGAAATAGAGCATTTTGACCAATGTGGCATCAGGCATGTAAAGCTTTTGTAGCCAAGCAAGATTGCTTCATTCTCATGCCCACTGGAGGTGGTAAAAGTTTATGTTACTAGGTTAGTGAATGTTAACATTATTTCATTTGCGCAATGATCGAATGAAGACATACGTGTGGAGACAATGTTTAGAGCACAAGCCCTGTGCACTTTGCTCAATGGTTCCACTGATTAAATACTAGACAGATAGACCTGTACATTGAAATTTAAGCTTTTTAATGATCTTGTAATCTGCTTTGTTAGCACTGTTGCAAATTTTGTGCTTAAACTTTAAAATGAAAATATTTTCCAAATGCAAATTAGGCTATAGGAAGTGATTTGAGTACAGAACCATGGGTTCCAATGTACAGGATTTGACTAAGTTGGAAAAGAATATTATACTGGACATTCTTGTTCTGCCTTCGCACATTTCTATCTATTCTGTGATTACTAGAATTTGAGGTCTTTACTATGCTTCTAGGACCTTCTAATTACTTACTGAAATATTTATCTTGTTTTTGCATGTAAGTGTTGTTGTCAGTCATAGTTAAGGTCCAATTCAAAAGGGTTATTAAGTCAAAGTTTTTAAATTACTTGTGCCAAATACGGATTTAGATCTCTATATTTCCTGCAAGTATGTGCTATGTTATCATCTCAACTGGGGTGATCATGTAAGATGGATCTTGGTAGCATGCAACATATTTGATCTACTGAATCACGAAGGAAGATATTAATCTGAATTTATTAATTTAAGTTATCCTGAAGTACTTTCTGTTGAGTCTTGAAGTAGATGATATAGGTTTCTAACTGAAGTAAATATAAGACAGATAGTGACAACTGGTGCTTTCTGATCAGCCGAAGGTGAATGAAAGGATAATTCCTTCATCCCATCCTCTCTTCATGTGCTCTTTTGATGTTTTTATCCTTCATTTCAGCTGCCAACTACTCTTAAGCCAAGTGTCACATTCATTAAATGTCCCCTGGTATCTATCAACCAGGATAAAATAATTACTTTAACCCTCCATATGTTGCAATGGATGCACATTTTTATGTATTTAATGAAAAGATTCATGCCTAAGATGTTTGCCTCAAATAAATTTTAGGATCTTAGTGTTCCTAG